>PVLD010026863.1:0-21567 GCA_004027595.1 Dinomys branickii
GGGGTGAGATGAAATGTCAATGTTGTCTTTATTTGCATTTCTCAAATGAATAAAGATGTAGAACAATTTCTCAAATATGTATTTGCCATTTGTATTTCTTTATCTGAGAAGTGTACATTCATCTCAGATGCCCATTTGTAGGTTGGGTCTTTGAATTTGGACAGGTACATGTTTTTAAATTCTTTGTATGTTCTAGATAGAAGACCTTTGCCTGAGGGACAACCTGCTAGCATTTTTTTGCAATTTGTGGACTTTCTACTTTGCTGGTGATTTCTTTAGATGTGCAAAAACTTTTCAGTAAGATGAGTTCCCAGTTACCGATTCTTTGAAGTGTTTCCTTTGCAGTTTGATTTTCTTCATGAAATCTCTGCGTACTCCTATGTTCTAAAGATTTTTACCTACTTTCTCTTTCAATACATTTAGAGTTTCTGTTTTAATATTGAGATCTGTGATCCTTTTTGACTTGAGTTTGGTGCATGATGATAGACTTAGGTCTATTTTCAGTTTTCAGCAAGAGGCAAGCCAATTTTTCCAGCACCATTTATTAAACAGGCCATGTTTTTTTCCAGTGAGCTTGTTTGGCACTGTTGTCAAACATTAGGTGGCTGAGTTTGTTCGTGGTTGTGATGCATTTTGCAGTCTGTTCCATTGATCCTCAGGTCTGTTTTTCAGCCAGTACCAGGTTGATTTTCTTACAGTGGCTTTACAGTATAATTTCACATCAGGGATTGTGATTCCACCTGACTAGTCCTTGTTGCCCAGGATTGCTTTTGCTATTCTGGGTCTCTTCTGCTTCCAGTGAATTTAAGGCATGTTTTCTCTAGATATGTGATGAATGCTAATAGTAGTTTAATAGGAATTGCATTGAATGTGTACAACAATTTTGGTACTATGGCCAATTCCAAAATGTTGGTTCTTCCTAACCATCAGCGGGGGTTGTTTTTCCATTTACTGAAATCCTCTTCGATCTCTTTTTTTGAGAGTACTGTAGTTTTCGTTGAATAAATCTTTTACATACTTTGTTAAATTGATTCCTAATTATTTCAATTTCTTGGATGCTGTTATAAAAGGTATGGTGTCTGTTTCTTGTTCGTGTATATGAATGCTATTGATTTTTGGGTGTTGAGTTTGTAACCAGCTATTCTGCTGAATTTGTCAATTTATTCCAGATGTTTTCTTATGAAATTTTTTGGGTCTTCCATGTAAAATATCATGTCATCTGCAAATAGTGAGAGGTTTACTTCTTCCTTTCCTATCTTTATTCCTGTTATTTCTCTCCCTTGTCTACTTGCTCTGGCTGATGCTTCCAGAACTATGTTGAATAAGAGTGGTGACAGTGGACATCTTTGTCTTGATCCTGAGTTTAAAGTGAAAGCCTTCAGTTTTTGTCCACTTAGCATGATGTGGCTGTTGCTTTGTCATAGATGACTTTGATCAGTTTGAGGGAACTGTCATCAATTCCTATTTTTTCCAGGGTTTTTAACATGAATGCATGTAGGGCTGTATCAAAAGTTTTTGCGCATCTATTGAGATGATCATGTGGTTTTTGTCTTTGACTCTTTATATTAT
Source organism: Dinomys branickii (assembly GCA_004027595.1). Lineage (NCBI taxonomy): Eukaryota > Metazoa > Chordata > Mammalia > Rodentia > Dinomyidae > Dinomys > Dinomys branickii. The sequence continues at coordinate 1,570 of PVLD010026863.1, forward strand.
GTATCACATTAACTGATTTGAAAATATTGAAACATCCCTGCATTCCTGGAAGAAACCCAACCTGGTCATGGTGTATAATTTTGCTTATGATTCGCTGCATTCTATTTGCTAGTATTTTATTGAGTATCTTTGCATCTGTGTTCATTAGGCAGATTGGACGATAGTTCTCTTTTTTGATTGGGTCCTTCTCTGGTTTCGGTATCAGTGTAATACTTGCCTCTAGAAATGAGTTAGGAAAAATTGCTTCCTTTTCAATTTCATTGAAAACTTTGCGGAGTGTTGGCATTAAATCTTCTTGGAATGTTTTATAGAATTCTGCTGTGAATCCATCAGGGCCTGGGCTTTTCTTTGTTGGTATGTTTTTAATGACATTTTCAATCTCATTAATTGATATTGGGTTGTTCATGATTTTTGTATCTTCGTGATTCAATTTTGGTAATTTGTACATTTCTAGGAATCTGATTTCTTCTGAGTTTTCAGTCCCATGGGAATAAAGATTTTCAAAGTAGCTATTACTGATCTTTTGAATTTCTGTGGGATCTGTAGTGATTTCATCCTTTTTGTTCCTTATTGCATGAACTTGATCCCTTTCCTTTCTTTTTTTATAAGGTTGGCTAGGGCTTTATCAATTTTATTTCCTCTTTCAAAGAACCAACTCTTTGATTCACTTATTTTTTGTAGTGTTTTCTTTGTCTCAATTGCATTAATTTATGCCCTGAGTTTTATAATCTCCTCCCTTTTTTGGGCTTTTGGTTTGGCCTGTTCCTCTTTCTCTAAAAGTTTGAGGTGTAGCATTAGGTTATTTATTTGTTCTCTTTCCATTTTCTTTATATATGAGTTCATTGCTATAAATTTCCTTCTGAGGACTGCTTTCATTGCATCACACAGATTCAGGTAGGTTGTATTTGCATTTTCGTTTGTTGGTAGTGCTTTTTGATTTCTTCTTTAATTTCTTGTGTGACCCATTGGTTATTCAGGAGGTTGTTGTCTAATTTCCAAGTGTTTGTGGGGGTTTTGGAGTTCCCTTCATCATTAATTTCCAATTTCATTGCACTGTGGTCCGATATTATGCATGGGATAATTTCAATTCTTTTGCATGTAGGTAGGTATGCTCTATGGGCTATAATGTGGTTTAGTTTAGAGAAAGACCCATGTGCAGCTGAGAAAAATCTGTATTCTGATGTTGTGGGGTGGAACACTCTGTATACATCCACTAAGTCTATTTGTTCACACCTCTGGTTCAGGTCTGTTATTTCTTTGCTGGGTTTTTGTCCAGTTGACCTGTCTCTTTGGGTCAGAGGGGTGTTTAGGTCCCCTATTAAAATAGTGTTATTAATTATTTGATTTTTCATGTCTGTTAAGATTTGACTTATAAAATTTGGTGATCCAGTATTTGGTGCATAAATATTTATGATTGGTATCTCTTCCTCTTGCAGCTTTTCCCTAGCTACTATGTAGTGGCCTTCTTTATCTCTTTTGATTTATTTTGGTTTCAATTTTATATTGTCTGCAAGTACAATAGCTATCCCTGCTTCCCGTGGAACAACTCTGTGAGAGCAAAGCTCCACAGTGCCCTGTACATCACAGCACCAGCTAGTCCAGTGAACTTCCTTTCCTCCCAGGGACTTCCTGGAGGACCTCAGTTCAGTTTGGTTCTTTAGATTTTATTCTTTTGTCATGAGACAGAAGCCACAGAGAACAGATTTGTTTTCTTTTCTCAAACACAGTGTGTTTTTTACTTCTTGGCTGTTTTTACTTTTGTTTTCATTTCCTTGTAGACTCCTGGGAATCTACTTGTCTTTATGTTTGTTTGTTGTTTGTTTTTACTAAGTTAAGATTTTCCATACTCTGAATTCTGAATCATTCACAGGCTTAATTGTTATTGTTTACCACTCTGCTCTTTTACAGCACTAAAGTTTTATTAGGTAACCAACTCCTATAAATAAAGTGATCCCTAAGATCGTTTCTTCTCCTATTACCTCCTATTATTGGAGCTCCTGGTGAGGGGGCTCCACTGTATTGCTTTCCATTGTGCTACATAAATTTAGATGGTAGGAAGTGAGGACATTGGTCCAAAGGGTAACTGCAAGTCCACAGAGGTAGCAACATATGGATTGTAAATGGAGGAAAGCAGGAGCTGAGAGAACCACACTATGGCTTTACCTTAAGATTTGAGGTGTCTGATACCCAGAAACAACACACCCATGGGGTCTGCTTGTCTCTTGGGTCAGCCTTCAGAGGCCCTCAGTGGCATGCTTTCTTCTAACTCAGGCAGGAATTTGGGGAGTGTGGAGCCATCACAGAGATACGAGCAGGTGTGACCAAAAGAAAGATGGAGAAGCTTCAGAAGTACAGAGGGTTTTCCTCACTAAGACTTCATGGCTGAGATACCTAAGCTGACATTTGGAAATCAATGAAGGAAAAGTTGATTAGGGCTCAAAATTTATAGACATTTGGGTCCATCATCAGCCAGCTCCAAGGAAGAACAGCGGAGGGGAAGGGCCTGTTGGGAGGAAAGCTGTATATTCCAAGTCTTCCAGGAAGCAGATGGTGAAGGGGGGCCCCAGGAAGGAAGATACATCCTGCACTACCACATGCAGTGAGCCTTGCCTTCCTGAACGGCCCCATTTCCTAGGAGCAGGTCTGCTGTGAGCCCTAATAGGCGTTCAGCTTCCAAAGATTCTGCCTGTGACCCCCTGGGCCTTTAGGGTGAGATCTAGATTAAACCAAAACTGGGGTCCTGAATCACAGGGACATGGACACAGGTACTGCTGTCAGGACTGAAGTCCTCATGAATGGGTGACATGATGGACACCTACTGACTTCTTTTGAGAACCCTGGAGATTTCAGGGGAGTGAGAAACATGTTATGAGAAGTTATCTGCAGGAATTCTATCTGGTGAGGAGACAAGAGTCTCAGGATCTGCCAAGAGTCAGGTGAGAAATATATGGGAGGACTGACAGTAATGCTGCCCAGGACACACATGGTGAGTGCTGCAGAGACAACTCTCCTGAGCCCTTGCTCGTCCCCGGAATTATGAACTTGGTTCTTAGTGTGAGGCTTCTCTCATTCTTAATCATTTGTTTCAGAGACCTCAAGACCTTGGTCCAAGAGGGCTGATATCCAAGCAGTAAAATTAAGATCCCAGAGATAACCAAAGAGCTAGGTGTGGTAGAGGTAACCCACTGTTCTGAATACACCGAATTCACCCGCAAGGTATCTCTCTTTCCTCTGTTCTCAGACCCAGGAAACACAGGTTTACTGGATTTCCTTCACTTTTTCTTTAAGTGTCTCCACACATAGGGTTGAAGCTTCATGACGAAAGCCCTGGATCATCCAAGTGAGAACATCAGATCTAAAAATGTATCCAAATAAGGAAAGATGAGGTTCCTGGTCATAGGCCTCATGGATCCCAATTATTGTTATTATTATTTTTTACCTCCAGCTGTCACCCCAAGGGGCTCTGGCCATGTGTGTTTCTCTTTTACTGCCGGTTGTTGACTATCAAGCAAGGAGACACTGTTTTTCTTAAGAGTTTGCCTTGCGCCAGTAAAGGCCTGGGGTTTGTGTCCTGCTCAAGATACTTGAGGACCTTGAGTGAACAGAAAGGGAACCATTCACTCAGAACATCAGAAACCGCACAGAGCCTATTCCAACCCTCCCATGAGTGCTTGGAGAGAGGGACTCTGTGGAGGTCTGCAGCCTAAGCTTTCCACTATGTCCCTCAGAGGAGTTCCAAGAAACAAGAGCAGAAAGTCTTGGTATGAGCCAGTGTCCACAGATCGCACAGCAGAGGATGCACAGGAGTCAAGTAGGGGGCATGCACTGAGTATGTACCCATGGCTCCACCATCCCAAGAACGAAGGAGAATCCTTTTGCCCAGGCTGCACAATCCCTGCTGCCTGCTCTAGAGCCTTCTCTGAGGTTGAGCTGCACCCTGAGGAGCAGTCTCACTTCTTGTCCAGTTCTCTAGGAGAGTGCCTCTAGTCAGGACTCTGAGAACACCACACAAAAAGCAGACCAATAATGGGCCTTTCTGGGAGCTCACAAGGGTACTATTGTCAGGCGAGGACCCTCACACTCTCCCTCTCTCCACCAGGCATCTGAATCCTCATCACCAAGTGCTTGCTGCCCCCTAGGATCCTCAGCACAACTTTCTGGTCAAAAGACACAGCCCAGCAAGCTCAGGTGAGGCCCCCTTGTCCAAGGAGGAGCATGGGGCCTGGTAGGTATGCAGGTGTTGAAGCAAGCCTGTCAGAGAGGAAAATGGCCCACTGCTTCCTCTGGCTCCTCACCCTCCATTACCCAAATCCCTGCTACTTCAAGTGAAGTGTGTTGGGTTTGGACACCAAGTTCTTCCCAGAATCCTCAAGGTGTCTCCTCTCCACCACGGCTATGGGCTCCACTCACAGCAACCATTGCAGTGAGCGCTGCATCCATTAGGAGGAGGATCTATGGACCTTCCCAGATGTAGTCATCTTTCAGATTCTGTGCTCTCTGTACCAAGATAAGAAGTTAACTAAACTGTTTCCTATCCTACTCTGCAAGTATCAAAACAAGCATTCTATCACCAAATGTGAAATACAGCATAATGTAGAACCCCATTAGCGCCTGGAGTTTATCCATTTATTGAAGGCAATCTGTGAGTGCATGTGTCTAGCTTTGGGCATTGATATTGGGGAAGTGGATCCCACTAAGAAAAAATATGTCCTTATTCCCATCTTAGGCCTCACTTATAATGGGATGGGATACTGGGAGATGATTTCCAGAGCATTTCCAAAATCAACCTCCTCATAGTCATCATTATTATCTTATGGAAGGGAAATCATGTCAGTGAGGTGGATTTAAGGGAATTCCTGAGAACAAGGGAAATTTATCGCAGAGGAAGTACTTGGTTATTGGGGATCCCTGGGAACTCATCACAAAGGATTTGGTACAGTTACAATACCTGGAGTATAGGCAGGCGCCCCATAATTATCCTGCTCAGTACGAGTTCCTGTGGGGTCCCAGGATCCATGCTGAAACCAGCAAGATGAAAGTCCTAGAGCATTTAGCAAAGGTTAACAGGTGTCATCCCAGGTCCTACACTTGTGTCTATGCTGAGGCTTTGAGAGAGGATCAAGGGGCTGCGATTCTTGTAGGATGGGCCTGTGAAGGGGCAAGGAGCGAGCCAGCAACAGAGAGTGTGCCTCCCCTATCACCGTCTTAGTTCCCACCCCATATGAAAAGTGTCCCATTCTTCAGTTTGTGTTTCTGGATATCACACTTTTCTGAGTACTTGAGAGCCAGGGGATGGGTAAAATTCCATGTATATCATTTCTATGTGTGTAACATATGGATTAATTTGAAACCAACAGGATCATTTCTTAAGATATTTGAAGTCTTGCTCCATTTTTGCAAGATTGGAGTAGCTTGCGCATGTTATTTGAATGATGGCAGTTATTGCATATTTATTTTTAGTTTTGTGATTTTGAAGATTGATGGATTTCTGATGTGAACAAGGTTTTGTGTGATATTGATCACACGGGAATTTTGCTCTTCTTTCCAAGTGTAAGAGTCTGCTCTTTTGTCAAACCAACTTGGAACACTTTCACTGTGTTTTGAAGAAGATTCCATAGATTTAGGCAAGAATTTCCTTGGAAATGTGAAAGAAGTTTACATCAAGTTAAATGCAGTGCAGGAATAGACATTGGGATAAAAATACTTGGTCACATTTCTTTTTAGGTGTTGTCCTATAGCATTGAAATATCTGAATAAATGATTATGCTTGGTTTCTTTAACTATATGAGAGAATTTTACTGTCAATAAAGAATCCTTTTTTCTCACAGGCACATTGACCCCAAATCTTTATTGCACATGTAATCTTTGGAAGGCCTATGTCTGTGCTGGAAATATGAGTACATCAAATTCAGTAGGGTCAAACCCATCCAGTGAGACGGTGGAGTCGAGGAGAACCAATAAAGTTGGGAGGTAGAGACAAGGCCTCCATGACCTAAGGAGAATGACAATGTATACTGAGGGGGTGGAATCCAGCAGAAAGAAGCCCTGCATGAGTACTGAGTCATGGCAGTTTGTCGCAGGTTGTGTAAATTTATTTCCTTATACAGGAGTACATTTGAATGCAGCTGCATAGCGGCGGTGCCTCACACTCAGATAAAGTGTCCTGGGCCTGAGGTAAAAGCCTGAGAAAATGGAAGACTGCTCTTAGCAGTGGGTTTTGGTGGTGGGTAATCTGAGAGGAATCTTCCCTTGGACCACTATGAGAAGAGTTGTTCTATGCAGAACACAAACAGAACGCTTTTCTCCAGCATTTGCAAGGATTTGCTCAGTGATAAGTCTGAGTTGCAGGTGAAATGAGGCCCTAAAATCCCTGGGCAGAGGCTCTGCTCTCTACTGGAAGTGCCTACTTCTCAGGGTCTTGCAGTGCCCACTTGAATGCTTTAGGTGTGACAACTTCTCCATGTGAGTCCACTTTGCCTGAGAAGTCTTATAAGGCGGCTCTTTTAATCTGGTCAGTGGTGTGAGCCTCTTCTAGAAGTGATACCTTCACTGTTTGAGCAAGAGCTTCTCCTTCCACAGAGCCTTCTGAGAGCCTTCCCCCTGTCTTACAGCACAACTTAATCTCGATCAGTTTCAACACTTTTCCTTGTGAACAATGTTCATGCTTTTGTTGTTACAGTGTGTAATTTGCCTTGATGATCCATGGAGCTGCATCTGTGCTGAGCTGGCCTGCCACAACCTGAGCAGCCAGCAGGGTCCTGAGAAGGGGCTAAGTGAGATTAAGAAAATACTAGACACACACTAAAAGAAAATCTGGGCCTGGGGGGACCTGACCTCTCTGACTGAGAGGCAGGGACAATCCAATCAACAGGCTGCCTCTTTATTTATACATGAGAAAAGGGTGGGAAACATGTGATGGGGCCAAAACTGCAAGGTTGCCATGTTTCGCTGAGAACACTGAAAATGAAACATCTTTAAAACTGCTGTATTAACAGGGAAGAACACCAAGGCCAGCCACCTGCGGTACTGGCCTTGCTCTAGGCCCAACAGCTTGGTTACATGCCTGGGCTCTTGAGCTCTGTGTTCTGAGGGCTGGCCTTGCTCTATCCCACCATATGTGGTTGATCTCCAGCTCAGCCACTCCCCACACTTGCCTTGTAACGAGAATGGCTGGGTTTTAGGTCTGTGTCACAGAAGCCTTATGAGCTCCAAAGCTAGAGTTTTAGTGAAGGTGATTGGACTGAAAATAGTTTTGTCAGTGGAAGAAAAGCTGGCAGGGAAGGACATGTGAGTCTTCACCCAAGATCCTACAGCCATGAATTAGTTATTCCCCAAAAACAATTTCTCCCCACCACCAGATCAAGCAAAATATCCTCTTGTAGATAACACATTAGGGGAATTTATTGTTTCCATTTTTATATTAACCTGAAGCCTGGAAAAACCACACAAATTTTATAGGAAAAGCTTGATGGCATCCATGGTTAAGCAATACCAGGACCAGTTTATCAACAAGTATTCACCCCACAATATGTCAGAAATTGTGCTACATGTTTTAATAAACTTTTGGCATTCCATGAGTTATACAACCAGACATGTGTGTGAAGCCCATTTTACAGATGAAGAACATGAGGCCTACTGGGCTCTGGATCTTCTTAGGATACCTGTGTGGCAAATGGCAAGACTAGCACTAGTTTCCTAGTGCGAAGTCACCTAGTGCCTACCCTTTTCTCATTGCTCCCAAGGGGAACTTACCTCTGCTTCTAAATCTACTTGTATTGTGGTGGTAATAAAATGTATCTTTTGGGTGTAGAAAGACCCTCAGTCCAAGGTTCTGAAATCTGGCCCACATTAAGACTCTAATAATGAGCAGGCGATTGCTGTATTCTTTTCCCAAGGGAACTGCCCAGAATCACCTGCCCTGACCCGCATCATGTAGCATGCCTTGGCTATCACTTTGCTCTCCCTGGAAAATTTCTGAGACCAACAGCTTTTTTAACATAGAAAGTAACTTTAGACTGCGATGTTTCAGCCATTGATTTGTGCCTGAGAAGCAAAATACCGCACCCTCAAACTTTCCCAAGTGATTGTGAATTAGGTTGCTATGCAGTACAATGTACTCCTTGTCTTCCCAGGTACATTAGTATAGTTTATGATACCATCATGACAATTTTGTAGGATTTTAATGTAATGAGTTACTAGAGAAGTTCCATGTAACACTTAGGTATGTGGCTGAGCATATATAACTGTTGAAAGCACAGCGCTTCTTCATAAGCTGTAGCAGGCAGGGTAATGCACAGCACAGCAAAGGAAAGAAATTCATCTGCTGCAGCTGAACTCCTCCAAACGTGGATGTCAACTGAATAAGTGGGAAGTTCTTAATGTTGATCACAAAGTAAATAAAAAATGAAATTAATTAGTTAATTAATTAAACATTCCTTTTCCAGTCTCACACATGTGGCCCACTCCATTGGCAAGTCCTGCTTACTGTATGTATGCCTGATGACACTAGTCCTGATACTCAGACAATGACCACCATTTGCTCTGTAGGAACAGTTCACCCATTAACAGACTGGCCACTAAATCAAAAGATGGGAGAAAATTCTCTCTGTTAAGACTGGAGGTTATTGTGCAGAGAAGAATAGACAAGGGCTAGTGAGTGAAGACCAAGATCCTCTCCTGCTAATATTTTTAGAATGACAGAAAAATGAGACTTATTCTGTATCCAAAGCATTTCTCACATAGTAGGTGAGCACTTGAAAGAGTGAACAACATCCATGCCCATCTCAATTTCTCATACAACTCTTCCCAAAAAGGTAAAGAATAATATCATAATAAATCTATGTTTTGTTTTTGGTCATGCACCTACAATGAACCACTTATGGTGACACTACAAATCCTCACTAACCAACAACTTGTCTTTCCCTCTTTTATGAGACATGGCAGCATTATAGTCCAATTGTCCTTAAGAATTGCCACTAGATTATCCTGCTCCTCTGATACACTAGCAAATCCATTTCTTATTAATCACAGACATATATGCAGGAGGAATTGCATTTGGCCTGGAATAATATTCACGCCATGACCTCACAGCATGCAGACCTCTCTATTTGCACAACCAGGAGGTTCAGCCATGCATGTTTCCTCCCTTTGACAGCAGCGAGCTGATTCTGTACCTTGAAGGCTCTGAACAGGAGCCACTTCACCTCCCAGATGCTGAGTTTCCTTGATGCCTCCCACTCCCTTAAGTTTCCTGAGTGTTCCTGTCAATGCCATGACAGCTATGATGTCCTTCCCAGTGTGCATGGCAAGTGTGTCCAAAATTACCCAAATCCCTGTGCTGACTGGAGGTTTCCTCCTCCCATTGCTCTGCCTCGTTGACCCACCCTCTCTTGGACCTGGCCTCAGCCTGCCCAGTTTGGAGCATTGTACCCTCTGCGCCCCTACTACCATGCAGTCAAGCCAGGCCAGGACCAGGTGCTGATTGTAGCAGGCAAATAGTTCTGCCTGCAGATCCCTGGTAAAAATTATGTGAGTGAGTCCTTTCTATGTGTTTGCAAAGGAGCTGATTTATGCACCCAAGTGGAATGTGCAAGCAATAGATTTGTCATTCTACATGAGAAGTATTAAACAAGAAGCATGTTTAAAAGCTGTGGTGAAAGCAAGCCATTCACAGCCAATTATCTCAGACATGAGCCTTGATTTGAATGGACATTTCTAAGAAGAAATTCAAACTCATTCCATAGCAGCAAGTTTCCCGTCCTTTGAGAAGTACTACTCATGGAATCTGGTTGATCTTCTAAAGCAGTTCCCAGGAGAAATGATAGTGTATCCGTACTGTGTTGTTCATTGCCATTGGCTTCTACACCACAAGACTAGTCTCCAGCCATTCCAGGGTGCCATTGATCCCAGCCAGTTACCTCTTTTGTGTGTGGTAGTGGTGCAGGCAGGCTAAGGTCTAAGGCCTAAGCTTAGGTTCATTTGTTTCCAGATGACCAAGCTGAAGGAGGCCATACATTTTGGCGAAAAGAAAACAAATATTGACTCAAAGCTGGCTCTGAGGAGGTGCAATGATTTGTTTGCCTTGGATCACCACCTCACCTTGCACAGGCGGGAAAGGGCTGTTATTGTTAGGAGCAGAGGGGAGAGCACACAGAGAGACAGTGCAGATCTCTGCGCTGTCTTTGTCATTTGCAGCCACCTTCAGCTCGTTGTCCACTTTCTTGAGGGAAAGATACCGGGCTCCAGGCTCTCGGAGCCAGCGACATGTGCATATTCTGTCACTTCTTTTGGCCTGTGGTGGGGAGGAGGGTTTGGATATGTACTTAGCAGGAATAAGTCTGGATTAGTTCTTTATCTCTGAAAGAAAAAACTCAAACTTATCGATTTCCACTTTGCATGCAGGTTACAGTAACACATTTGTTGTAACACAGACCTCCTTCCTCAAGGTTCTGAGCCCTTTCCAGGCTATGAAGTGTGACCTTGCCCACTTACCACAGTGTGCAGACTGAGGATTACCAATATATACTCAAGGGGATCACTGTGAGCCCTCTTAGTTCTATTATGGAAGAATGTCTGTGTCCTATTCTGATGAACATGGTCATTCATGACCTACAAGGTTGTGACTCCTGTCTGTGCCTGGTGGTACCAAACCACAAGCACAAGGCCCAAAGGTGAGGGACAGAGAGGGTAGTGAATTTCTGCAGCTTTGATCTGGCAAGTTCAGATTCCAGGGTACGATCGATCTTTCAGCAGCACTAAAAAAAACAATTGCCCGAGTTGGAGGTATAGCACAAATGGGACTGTCATTGTTTTTCTTGATGAAAATAATCTTACCTGAGAAATAAGTACATGTTGTCAGCCCTGTTCAATATGGCAGCCAGCCACTGTGAGTGGCCCTTAAGTACTGATATGTGACTCGTGTTATTGAAGAGCTACAACTTTAATTCAGTGTTATATACTTCAAACTACAACTAGGTAAAACTTACTGCACAGTACAGGTGGAGACATTCAGATTCTATACCTGGGGGCAAGAGGTACAACTTCCCATAAAAGATTTAGGGAGTGGTAAGAAGTGGGGTCACTCCCCATCTCTGACCATGGAACCTATGTTCTATGACTGCTGCAGGTGAGGGGAAGAGATGTAGATTGTGTTCTACTGAGGAAAATGACAGCCATCTTTAAGGTCATCACTTTTTAATTTGCAATCAGAAAGATTTGTGAGGTCTCTCATGAGTTCCTTGCTTCATGTATGGGAGCATCCTGCTAGGCTCAGGCAAGGGTCATACTGAAGGGCTATGGGGCATAAGGAAGCCCCACACTAGGAAAAGCATCCTGAAACAATCCAGATTATCTGTGTCGTCAGTATATTCCCAAGAAATATTTTCACTTCTAGACCTCTTTATCCTCAGGGGAGCCTGAGTGGAGAGTCTGAGACATTTTCTGAAGTCAGGCTTCAGGCAGGTAGAGTGGAGAGGACCTGGGATCCTATGAGTCAAGGTGGGGACTAACAGAGGACTGAGGAAACCCTGCCCCAGACAGAGAGTCCCAGGACATTCTAAGAAAACCTCTGCTGATTGCCTAGCACGTTGAGCAGCAGAATCACAATGATGTCACCATTTTGGGACTGGAAGGATAGCAGACCCTTGTGAGTTTATTGCTTCAGGCAGAAGCAACATATAGGACCAAGTTCAGTTAAGGCAAGATGAGGGCTTGCAGGGACCAGGGGTACCTCTCCAGGTAAACGATACACAGATGATTCAGATCTGCCCATTTTCACAGCTTCCTTTACACAAACTCCTCCCCTAGGTCTACCCCCTGGCTCTCCTGAGCGTCACAATCTGGTTTTGATGTCCTCATTGCAAGTCTAGGGAGGCAACAATGCCTGTACTCTTTTATGGTTGGTGGCAAGACACTGTGGGATCATTATATAGCCCCTGGCCACACAGAGAGTTCCCAAACAACTCAGAAATGGCTCTATGCCTGGCCCTATACACTTTAGTCCAAATTTCTCAGGTGCCTCCCACTTCACAACACAGACTTGGCAATCGGACCCTTATTGTGTGTGCTGTGCCTGAGGTTCTTGTAGCTGACAGGGCCCAGGCTCTGGTAGGTCAAGGAGCAATGCTGAAGGCAGAGTGAGGAAGCTGCACCCCAGATAGGGTGTTCAGTAATAATCCTACCTTTCTACTCTTGTGGGTTCTGCACTCCAGATCTGACTTGTCAGGCAACTTCACCCTCTCCTGCAACCCTAATCTCCTTAGATGCCCCAGAGTGTCAGAGCCTTGGTCTGAGCACGAACACTGAATTTGACACAGGATAGGTGTACAGGAGGGAGATAATCTCTAACTGGGGCTCATGACACCAGGAGGTCAGAACCTTGTTGGAGAGGGCACGCTGAAAGAGAGAGACGGTTCTATGAGCAACAAGGGTCAGGACAAAGGAGTGGGGAAGGAAAACACCCCATGCCTAAAGATGAGTCCCTTGGAAGACATCTCTGCCCAGGTTCCAGCAACAGTCATTCACATCATGTGTGTGGTTCCCTAACTTCCATAGGTCTGCAGAAGTGAGAGCCTTGGTCACAGAAGAGGGTGCCTGGGTCCCTAGACAGGGAAGACCCTATAGAGTCCTGCTCCTGCTGGGGTTTTGGGGCAGCACCATTTATGCTGAGCAAGCAGGAGATTCCTGAGCTGTACAGCTTGGACTGAGATAACTTAGCAGACTCAGACAAAGAACTCAGCATCTCCAGAGCAAGGGTCCCAAGCAGTGTCAAGTCTCAAATGCAAAATGAAGCAGGGCAGACAGGATCATGACAAATGAGACCAACTCTGCCTATTATTTCAAACTGAATTGTGCCATGTATTCTGACTCTGAAACCTGAAGAAGCAGAACTCATCCTCAGATTGGTGTTACGCCTTAAGTCTCAAGGGGAGGAGTTCAGACAGCACTATGAAAGAGACCTGGTCTTCTAGATCTCAACCCAAACGTGCTGATAATGTGGCTTACAGTGGGTATGCAAAGCAAATTGGACAGAAGAGTCCAGTATTTGTCCCTGTTTACTCTCTCCAAGAATGGCTGAAGGAGCTCGTTACAGGTGGCAACCTCCAAACCTGCCCCAAGGCAGCTCATTGCCCACATAATGAGCATCTTAAATCCCTGTTAGAAAATCACGTGGAATCCTGAGGAGCCTTATTGTAAAGTCAGACATGATTTGCAGAACATTAAACATGAGATTACAAAAGCCAAATACCAGGTGGTCAGAGCAGCAATGGACAAAGATATTTTTATTGAGGTGGTTCAAAGCTGCACCTTGGCAGGATGACATTGCTGACACAGACTGGATTTTGGAGAAGCAGACAGGTCAGCCTTGCTGATATTTCTGCTGTCATGCAAGGGTGAACAATCCCCCCGGAACAGCACGATGCCACCAGCAGGTGGCGAAAAACTTTAAATAAGTTTCTGCTTGACTGGTATTAAGAGCTAAATTGTGCTCACTGGTGCAGAGGCAAGGAATGAACTTGATTTGGCCAAGAGGAAATGAGTCTAGATATTGAGCCAGAGGCCAAGGTTCTTGCTGCTGTAAGTGTCCTCTAGACTGAAGTATGATAATTGGTGAAGTTTAAAGAATTTGAAAAGAAGACTTGGAGAACACCCTGAGGAATAGGATTACAGTCTGTCCCAAAAAGATATTGCCTGCTGCCGCTCTTATGATAGAAAATGACCTACCCAGATCATTACCAGCCACCTCACCATTGATATCCCATACCTAGAATTGATCCAGTGGCCCAAGATAAACATATTATGTTCCTTCCGCAACTTGGCCCTTTTATTCTGCTCTGCATTTAAAGAAATGAGAACACTGACTCATTGTAACACACTACAAACTCAAGAGTAATTTTTTCATGAATGATTTTCCAAGTCAAATTTTATGTACCTTCAAATCTTTCACCCTTCTGATATAGTTTGGTGATTGTGGCCAGAAACAGTCACACTGCCACAGCCAAGTCTCATCATTAGCCCAAATACAGTGTTTTCGTGCTACCTCTTGTAGCCAGGCTTCCTGGTCAACCACTGGTCAGTTCTGTGTCCTTACGGTTTTTTCCATTTTCAGCAGATGATGGGAATGAAAGCCTCAAGTGTATGGCCCTTCCAGAGGGGCTACTTTCCTTGACCATGATGCAATTGTGAAGCAACCATACTGTTGTTCAGATCAGTAGTTTGTGTTTTATTTTTCTGAGTACCGTACATTCCTTTAGATGGATGGGTCATAGCTTATTCACCCGTTTTTCAGCTGAGGATTGTTTGGGTTTGTTCCATTTGTTGCATGACACTGATTGTAAAGCCACTATATGCATTCACCCACATGTTCTATAAACATGTGTTTTTGTTTCAGTTGGGAAATACCTAGGAGTAGCACTGCCAGGCCATCTGATAAGATGGCTTAAGTCTATTGAAACCCTGCTGAAGTACATTCCAAGATGGTAGTGTTATTTTGCCTTCTCATCATCCCTGTATGAGGCTTCCAGTAGTTCCACAATCTCACCAGCTAGTCAGGTTTTCCTTTGTTGTTAATTTTTGAATATTTGTTTTCATAATAGATATATCTTGTTATGCCATCAGGCCTTTTCTTGATTTTCAGCTGTTGGGGATTGAACCCAGGGCATGCTATGCATATGCTCTACCACTGAGCTCTACCATAGCCTTTCTATTGTGGCTTAAAATTGCATCTCTAGAATAGATAATACTGCTGGATGCCTTCCTGTTTGCTCGCTTATCTTATTGTACAGGTCCTCTACATCTTCCTGGTCCATCATGACTCTGTGGTGAAGTGTCTGTTCAAATGTTCTATCCATTATTCTGAATAGACTATTTAGTCTTATTGTTGAACTTGAGAATTATTGATATATTATCAATAGATGTTAGGTATGTACTTTTCAAATCTAAGTCTATGGTTTACATTTTTACTGTTACAACATTTTCTTTCATAGGGACTGTAAAAATACTGTGGCATTTTTATATAATGGAATATTATTCAGCTATAAAGAAAGACAGTTTTGGGGACTTTGTAGGTAAGTGGTCAAAACTGGAGTCCATACTCATAAGTGAAATAAATCAGCGGTACATGTGCAGGCAACATATTGTATCACTGGTGTAAGAACCTGAGTGTGGGAATATAAACTAAGAGTCACGAAGGAAATCTGTTCAAAAACAAAGAACCGATGGGATGAGGGAAAGGAGAAAAGAAAGAGATAAAAATGTATGAATGTATATATGAATATACATATATGCAGGAGGGCTAACATGGTTCTACTATTGTATTATATCACTTAATGCTAAGGAATAATTGATGATGGTTTATTTGATCAATCTTGTATGTCTGTATGTGTTATCCTGAACACACACTTCGAAGATATCAATATGCAAAGCAGCAACTATTGGTGGTTTTTCTTTATTTTTTGTCTTTGGTTTTTTTGTGTGTGTGTTTTTCTGCTGTTGAGAGGATTAATTGTCTGACCAATTTTTCATGTCTGTATCTGGGTTCATATATATACACTTCGAAGATATCAATAGGTAAAGCAACAACCACTGTTGAGTCCATGTCACCTTGTCTGTAGATCAGTTTTGATTGTACTATTTTTTTATGCTAATTTGTGTCTGTGTGTTAATATGTTTTTGTGCTTTTATTTTTCTAAAAATAAAAAAATAAAATAAAATAAAATTATATCCCCCTCAACTCATTATAATTCTATATTAGAAACCACGATTTTTGTATTGTATCTTTAAAAATCTCCTATTGTGAAGCAACACAGATCATTATCCTGGGCATTGTACCAAATTTCATAGTTTTATCCTTTCCAGTTAGATCCGTGATCCACTATGAGCTAATCTATGTGTGGAATTTGAGATATCCTGGAGCTAAGTGAGTATCTCAGTGGTAGAGAGTATGTTCAGCATTTGTGAGGCCCTGGGTTCGACCCTCATCTCCAAAAAAGAAAAACAAAGGATGTAAACAAGAGGATCACCATAACTTCAAGGCCAATCTGGGCTACACAGTGAGTTCAAGACCAGCCTGAGCTACATAATGAGACTCTGGGATTGTGGGCATTCACAATTTCTTATGTACTATGACTGTGACATTTTTTGGTTAATGAACTAAAAGCTATGTTAGAATTTATTGAATTTTCTTACTTAGATAGTGACTCTCTGATAATAAAGATCATTTTATTTCTTCCTTTTCAATATATGTTGAACAGGACTAGTGAAAAATTAAGAAAGGAAATGTTTATTTAGCTTACAGTTTATGGAAGTGTCAGTCCATAATCAGCTGGCTCCAAGGCAGAGTGGTACATGGCAGAGGGCAACTGTTCATAGCAGCAGAATAGCAAAGTAACAAAAGCAAAAGGGGAAGTGGTGGCAAGCAGCCTCTTTCCCTCCCTTACACTATATGCAAACTATCCGCCCCAGGGTACCACTCACATCCATAATTCCAACTTTTGACCATGAATCAAACATAAACTGTAGAATCCTGCCCCATGACTGCATGAGGCTTTGGGAACACCCAGACACAAACCATATTAGAAGCATGAAAATTTATATCCCCAGTGAGAAACAGGAATATTGTAAAGAATTAGATCCTGTGACAGTGTGATCAGTGTCATCTGTCCCACTTGAATTCTGTGAGCCAGCAAATACTTGGAAATCCCATATACAGTATTTATATTTCTTAAAATGTTACCTTGCTTTGATGAATGTGCATAGATTATACACATTATTAGAAAGATTCATTGTAATTCTTCATCACTTAGATACAGTGCATATGCATCACACCCAGCCTTGCTTCATGCACTTTCACTGCACCCTTCACAACCTCTGGTATTAAGTATTGGACATTCCAATTGACCGTTTTCAGGCTTCAGCTTATGAGAGGGAACAGAACGCACTTGCTATCATGGGCCTGGATTATTTCATCTCAAATAATGACTCCTATTTCCAGCCACTACAATTTACACAAAGTCAAAGTTTTAGTTTAGAGAAGATAAGTGGTAAAAATATCTAAAGAGAAGTGTAACAAAAACTAAACATTTTTATATGCAGATATAACACTCTCTAGAAAGATTCAGGCCAGAGGATTCTGATATAAATACAGCAGTATGTGGTATTCACTGAAAAAAAGTAGAATATGATGAAATTCTCAGCTTTCCTTAAATTCCTTATAAGTAAGTGCCTTAAGTTTACACAAATAAGTTAGGCTACTGCCTTGTGCATCTTGAGTTAACACTGGAAAATAGAAGAGAGAGGCAATAGAAAGTATAGTGAACGCACATGAGCAACTAAAACTAAACATAAGGACATGGAGACTCTCTGGAGGAAACTGAAGACTGTTAAACTGGGACTTGTATCTGAATGGGGTAGAGCAGATGGGGCTCTGTGGATAGTGAGTTGCGTAGAGGTATCCCAGCTTAAAGAAATGTTCCACAAAGGATCCAGGTTTTCACCTTTTATAAGCCCTGAACTGCAGATGGGTTGGTTTGTTAGAATGAACTTCAGTCTCAGAGTGCTCTGTGCGACAGAACCTTGGACAATGGGAAACAGAATCAGGTCAATAAGTGACTGGAGTCACAGGCCCTGCCAATGAGGAAAATGTTAATCTCTAGGGAGGAGTAAGCAGCTTAAAGAATTCCTTGCTGCTCCTGCGTCAGTGCTGGGAGACCCCGAGTACATTTCTGGAACTGAGCTCCACTGACTGCTACTGTTTTAGGTCAGACGGGAAAGAGGTGCTCTTCTGGGCTGTGAGCTTCAGGGAAGAGGAAAAGAGAGAGATATTGTCTGAGATCAGTTAGGTCCAGGTGAAGGGATGCTGGTGGTTTTCAGGAGTCCCCACCCCAGTGAGATACCAGAACGTTCTAGAAAATCCTCCCTGTGGGTTCTGTACCTGACAATAGAGAATTCTCAGGAAAGCACACCATTTCTCCACAATATGAAGTAAGAATCAGAGCCTTTTACTAAGGAATTTGCTTGATGTGGGTTCAGTGAAAGGTGTAGCATGAGGTAAGTCAAAGGTGGCCTGCATCAGGGGAAAAATGTCTCAGGGGAGCACCCCTTTCCCTCAGGGTACCAGGATAGGAGGGTCAGAGCATCGTTCTGAGAACTGAGCTCCAGGTGGGAGGAGCAGAGGGCAACTGGGCTAGATTAGATGAAGATGAGGCCCTGAGCACACAGTGAGGAAGCCTCAAGCCATGGAGAGTGCCTCAAGCAACCCAGATCCAACTATGATACAGCCCAGCACCCTGGGGGGCGAAGCGTTTTCAGGACATCATCCCCTTTGGGACCGGGGTGGGGAGAGACAGAGCCTTGTTTTGAGAACTGTCCTTCTGGTCTAGGCAGCAGAAAGGACTGTACTCACTTAGGTCACAGTGAGAAGTTGTGGTCACTGTCGCATTTTGATCTGAGTGCAGTGAATGATGAGTGATATGGGTCTAATTTCCATCTTTTCTAGATAGAGACAATTTTCCAAGCACCAGCTATGCCAGAAGCTGCATTTCCTCTAGGCAAAGTACGTGGCCCCTTGTCAAAGATCAGGTAGCTGAGGCTGCTACGTGTTATATCAGTCCCCCCTGTTGAGTTCCATCCACCAGAAGTCTGTTTTTGCCAGTACCATGCTCTTTTTATTCATGTGCTTTTGTACTTCAACTTGAGGCCTGGGGTTGTGATGCTTCTTGCCTTGTTCTTCTTGAATAAGATTGCTTTAGTTCTTCTAGATCTCTTCTGGTTTCACAAGAAGTTTGGGTTTGTATTTTTTTGTTTTTACGGGAATCAAACTCAGGTCTTCATGCTTGCCAGGAAGATGCTGGATCACTGAGTTGTATCCCTAGCCCTAGGTTTGTATTCTGTAGATCTATGAAGAATGTTATTTGTATTTCAATTGGGATTTCATTAAATATGTATACTAATAGCTTTGAATGGATGATTTAATTTGACTATATTCATTCTGTCTCTCTAGGAATGTGATATCTTTCCATTTTCTAGTGGTGTCTTAAGTCTTGTTTATCAGTGTAGTGTAGTTTTCATTGTAGAAGTCTTTTACTTCCCCAGTAGGCTAATTTCTAAGTATTTCATTTTTCTTGATGCTATCCTGCAAGGCATTTCCCACCTCACTTCTGTCCTGATGAGTTTATTGTTCATGTACAGGAGCACTATAGAATTTTCTGTATTTACTTTGTAACCTGACATGTTACTGAATACTGTTATTAATCTTTAGACTTTTTGGATCTGTTTTTGAGGTCTTCTATGTAGAGCATAATATCATCTCTAAACAATGCTAATTTTATTCTTCCTTTTCTACATATGTGCCTAATTTCTTTCACTTGCCTCAATGTTCTGACTAACGTGTTGAGATGTGTATTGAACAGGAATCATGGTAATCCCCATCTTGTTTCAGAATGTAGAGGGAAAGCTTTCCATTCCTTACCATTTAATATGAAATTTGCCAAAGATATTTCAAAACTGGCATTTATGTGATCGAGATGTATTTTTTATAGTTACTTTTCTCAGCATTCTCATTATGAATGGATAGTACATTTTGTTACATATTTGTTGAGTAACTGTTATAATAACTGAATTTTTTGGTATTTATTTCTGTGTATGGAGTGCATTACACTTTTAATTTGGGAATGTTGAACCATTCCAGCATCCTTGAAATGGATCCTAGTGGATCAAGATATATGATCTTCTAGAGAATTTGGTGCACTCTGTTTGCTTTTATTTTATTGAAGATATTTGCATCTAAGTTCATTGAACAGATTGTCCTGAAGATTTGTTTTTTGATTGTATCATTTTCTTGGTTTGGGATCAGGCTAATGCTTACTTCCAACAATCACTTTGAGAGTACTGTTTCATTTTCAGTTTTGTTCCAGAGTTTGAAGAGCATTATCATTAGATCTTCTCTTTAGTGCTTGATGAATTCAGCACTGAATCCAAGGAGACTTGGTCTCTTCTTATCTG
>PVLD010026864.1:0-21566 GCA_004027595.1 Dinomys branickii
AGAGAGGAGGGAGGTGGATATCCTGAACTCGGGAGGGATCTGAGATAGGAAGTGAAACCCTCGGAAAGTCTAAGCAGAACCTCCTCTGGAGGAGGGGATCGCAGATCTGACATGGCGCAGTTGGAGGGAGACGAGATAGAGAGGGAGGAGGTTGCCGCTCCAAGCACACCCCTGGCCCACGCCCTCGTTTCGGCATTCGCAGCTTCAGCTTCGGAGACCCATTGCCCAGCTGCAAGGGGTGGGGAACAGTATGCTGGAGCCACATGGTCTGGACCCGCCCCCACCCATAGCATGACGACAGGGTGGAGCCGGGCGGTCCGCTGTGAGCATATGTGCTTTCCCACCTCCAACCATGGCAGTTTGTATACACCCCTGTATGTTATAGTATAGTCTGAGGCAGCTATATCTCTTCCCAAGGTGAGAGTCCAGGGGTATAGATAAACCCAGGAGTACAGTTATTATCACAGGGAAAATAACTGATTGAGTGGTAGGGCAACGGAGATGAGGGAGGAGAAAAAACGAACTGATCAAAAGGGCCATCATCTGTGTAACCTGAGTAACAAAGATGAAGGTAACATTACGTAGGACAGCATCCAGAGCTAATTCCCTTCTATGTTCTCTATAATTCTGTATTTCCTCAGTCGTTTTTATATTAGCGGAAATGAAGATAACTTTATATTATACAGCATCCAGTGCAAATTCCCTACTATCTTATCTATAATTTGATATTTCCTTTAATGTTTTTGTGTTAACTAATGTGAAGATAACTATGTAATACAACATCCAGTTCTAATTCCCTACTATATTCTGTACAACTTTGTATTTTCTGTATTGTTTATGGCTTTTCTGGTTCATATGTCTCCATTCTTTTGTCTTTAAAATAAAATTTAAAAAAAAATCTAAAAAAAGCTGTTAGAGAAAAGAAACAAATGCCTCATAAAGAAAACCCATCAGAATCACAGCTGACTTCTCAACACAAACCCTCAAATCAAAGACAGCTTGGAGGGAAGTATTTCAAACCTGAAAAGAAAACAACCTCCAACTTACATTGATTTACCCCACAAAAATATCTTTCAAAATTGATGGAGAAATAAGATACTTCGATGGCAAAGAACACCTGAGGAAATTCATGTACACCACACCACCACTCCAAAATGTTCTGAAGGACATTCTAGAAAGAGATAACAAGGACTAAAACTCCATAAACTCCAAAAGAATGAATCCACCAGGCAAGGCAAACAAACAGGAATAAAGGGGAGCCAACAATAGGAAAATAATATGAAAATAAGTGAATACATTCAGTCGTAATCATCAATGTAAATGGTCTCAATTCACCAATCAAAAGAAAGAGACTGGCACATGGATGAGAAAGCAAGATCTAGCAATATGCTGCATACAAGAAACACGTTTAATTCAAAAAGAAATTCATAGACTGAAAGTCAAAAGATTGAAAACAATACTCAAGGTGGCAGAAACCCAGAAAAAAACAGGGGTAGCTATTCTATTTTCAGACAAAGTGGATTAAAGCCAAGACTGATGAAGAGAGATAAAGACGGTCATTACATCCTTATAATGGGAAAAATCCAAGAGGGAGAGATAGTAATCATAAATATATATGCAACAAATACCGGTGCACCCAACTATATAAAACAAATATTAACAGACATGAAAAATCAAATAAGCACTAATACAATTATATTGGGGGAACTCAATACCCCCATGTCACAAATAGATCAACTAGACAAAAATTCAACAAATAAGTATCAGAACTGAGCTAAACTTTTGAACAAATGGACTTAGTAAATGTCTACAGAGTGGTCCATCCCATAAGTTCAAAATACACATTCTTGTCAGATACACAGGGGCTATTCACAAAAATAGACCACGTACTAGCTCTAGAACAAGCTTAAGTAAATGTAAAGGAGTTGAAGTTATCCCATGCATGTGACCAAACTACTGTGATGAAATTGGAAATCAATGGCAAAAGAAAGAACTTCATAAGTACATGTAAATTAAATAACACTTTCCTGAACAACCAATGGGTCAGAAATGAAATTAAAGAAGAAATCAGACAGTTTCTATAATTAAACAATAATGCAATACAATATACTGGGACTTATGAGATACAGTGAAAGGAATCCTAAGAGGGAAATATATAGCAGTGAGTACCCATATCAGAAAACAGAGCAAGCTCAAATAAACAACTTAATGTTGACCTCAAGTTTCTCGGAAAAAAGAAAAAAAACTAGCAAGCCAAGCCAAAATCTCCTATGAGGAAGGAAAGTGTAAACCTCAACATACAAATTAATGCAGTGGAGACTAAGAAAACAATACCAAGAATCAATGAATTGAGAAGTTGGTTCTTCAAAAGATTAAATAAAATCGACAAACCTTAGCCGACTTTACCCAAAAAAGAAAGACAAAGAAAGGCAAGACTCAAGTCCATGCAATTAAGGATGAAAAGGGTGAAGTCACAACAGACCTACATAAATCCAGAAGATCATCTCTACCTGCTTCAAGAAGTTGTATTCTAACAAAATAGAAAATGCAAAAGAAATGGACAGATTCTTAGATATATATGAATTACCAAAGCTGTATCAAGAAAATATAAAAATTCTAAATAAACAAGTATTAATCTACAAAATGGAGGAGGTAATTACAGACTTACTAATAAAGGAAAGCCCAGACCCTGGTAGATTCACTGCTGAATTCTGCAAGAAATTTAGAGAAGACCCAACACCACTACTTCTCAAATCCTTTAATGAAATTGAAAGGGAAGCAATATTCCCAAATTCATTCCTAGAAGCAAGCATTACCCTGACACCAAAACAAGAGAAGGACCTAACT
The DNA here is from genome assembly GCA_004027595.1 of Dinomys branickii. Taxonomy (NCBI): domain Eukaryota; kingdom Metazoa; phylum Chordata; class Mammalia; order Rodentia; family Dinomyidae; genus Dinomys; species Dinomys branickii. The sequence continues at coordinate 2,848 of PVLD010026864.1, forward strand.
AAGAAAGAGACCTACAGGCCAATCTCCCTAGTGAATACAGATGCAAAAATCTGACAAACAGAATGCAGCAAATCATCAGGAAGATTATACACCATGACTGAGTAGGAGTCACGCCGTGAATGCAAGAATGATTCAACATACACAAATCAATAAATGTAATACACCATATTAACATAGCCATTGATAAAAACCGTATGTTCATCTCAGTAGATGCTAAAAAGCTTTTGACAAAGTTCAACACCCATTCATGATAAAAACCCTACAGATAATTGGAACAGATGGTCTTTATCTCAATCTAATAAAAGCCATCTATGACAACCCAACAGCCAACATCATACTAAAAGGAAAAAAACTGAGAGCCTTCACTCTAATATCAGGAACAAGACAAAAATGTCTACTGTCACCACTCTTATTTGATATAGTTCTGGAAACTTTAGCCAGAGCAGTTAGCCAAGACAAAGAAATAAAATGAATAATGATATGAAAGGAGGAAATTACATAGTCATTATTACAGATGGCATGATACTCTATGTAGAAGAACCCCCAAAATTCCACCAAAACACTTCTAGCTTCAATAAGGAAAATTGGTAGTGTAGCCTGATACAAAGTCAACACTCAAAAATCAACAGCCCTCTGTACATGAATAACTCACTGAGAGAAAACTTAGGGAAACAATACATTTCACAATATATCCAAAAGAATGAAACACCTATGAATCAATCTAACAAAGGAAGTAAAAGACTTCTCCATTGAAAACTATAGAACTATGATAAAGGAGATTGAAGAGGACATCAGAAAATGGAAACACATCCCTTGCTCTTGGCTAGGAGGGACCAGTATAGTGAAAATGGCCATACTCCCAAACTATTATACAGATTCAATGCAATCCTGATCAAAGTTCCAACAGCATATCTCACAGAATTAGAGAAAACAATCCTAAAATTTATTTGGAAATGGAAGAGATCTAAAATAGCAAAGGCAACTGTAGGCAACAAAGGCAAGGCAGGGGGCATCACAATCCCTGACTTGAAATTATACTGTAAAGATACTGTGATAAAAACAGCATGTTACTGGCAAAAAAAACCCCAAAAAACAAAACAAAACAAAAAACAAAAAACCCACCCAGACCTGAGAATCAGTGGAACAGATTAGAAGATGCAGAAGGAACTTCACACATACTTAGTCACCTTATCTTTGACAAAGGTGCCAAACACCTTCACTGGAAAAATGACAGCCTCTTTAATAAACAATGCTGCAAAAACTGGCTTTGCACATGCCAACAATTAAAACTGGACCCATACCTTTCACCATATACTAAACTAGATTTGAAATGGATCAAAGATCTAAATATTAAAACAGAAACATTAAATCTGTTGGAAGATGGCATAAGAACTCTTGAAGACAGTGGTGTAGGCAGACTTTAGGAACAAAACCCCAATTGCACAGTAACTATGGCAAAAAATTAACTGGGATCTCATCTTATTAAAAGGCTTTTGCATAGAGAGAAACCACCAACAGAGTGAAGAGGCAACCCACACACTAGGAAAAAATTTGCCAGCTGTTCCTCAGGCAAAGGATTACTACTGAGAACATATAAAGAACAACAAAAAAATCAGCCCCCCCAAATCTAAAGACTCAGTCCAAAAATGGCCATCTGAGATGCATACACACTTCTCAGATGAAGAAGTACAAACAGCAAATAAATATATGAAAAAATGTTCAACATCACTAGTCATTCGAGAGATGCAATTTTGTTTTCTTTTTTGAGATAGGGTCTCACTATGTAGTTCAGGCTGATCTTGAGCTCACTTTGTAGAGCAGGCTGGCCTCGAACTTGCAACAATCCTCCTCCCTCAGCCTCCAAAGATGCAAATTAAAACAATGCTGAGATTTCATCTCACACCAGAAAGAATGACTACTATCAAGAAATCAAGCTGAGTGTGGTGGCTCAAGCCTGTAATCCCAGTAATGGGGAGGCTGAGGCAGGAGGATCACTGTGAGTTTGAGGCCAGCCTTGGTGACAAAGTGAGTTCAAGGCCAACCTGAAGTGCATGGAGAAACCCTGTCTCAAAAAAAAAAAAAAAAAGAAAGAAAGAGATCAACCAAGAACAAATGCTGGCAGAGCTATAGGGAAAAAAAGAACCTTTCTCCACTGTTGCTGGGAGTGCAACCGCTGTGGAAATCAGTGTGAAGATTCCTTTAAAAACTAGGTTTAGAGGTTCCATTTGATGCAGCTATTCCCCCCACTTGGTATCTATCCAAAAGGAAAACATCATAGCACTGCAGTACATGCACATCATATTTATAGCAATTTAGTCCATAACAGTCAAATCCTGGAAATAGTCCAAATGTGCATCAATTGGTGAATGGAAAAAGGAGATGTGGTGCTTTATACAATGGAGTACTACTCTGCCATCAAGAAGGTTAAGCTTGAGCCATTTCTAAGAAAATGGATGCACCTTGAGACCATATGGTTAAGTGAAATAAATTAGACACACAGGCAAATACTGCACTGTTTCCGGGGTGTGAGAAATTGGAAGTATAAATAAGGACTAAAATGTATAATAGGTATTGTGAAATAGGAAGAAAATGTTCAAATGCGCATGGGAACAAAGGAGAGGGAAAGGGGATAGGAAAGAAGGGGAAAGTTTAAAAGATGAGAACAGAAGGGAAGAATGGAAACAAAGTTTTTATAAATGGGGAGGGGAAGAGGGGTTGAAGGGAGAGTAGGGGAATGAGAGAAAAATCAAGCTATAATCACAAATTCTCTATGATGAGTGTGATCGTTAGGTATATCTGACATGTACCAATAAAATCGAATGAAAAAATTGCTTTTAAGCAAAAGAAAGAGAAAAGGAAGGTGGGAGGATCACTTCAGTAATAATCACCCTCTTTGGGGTACACAATGGCAGAATGGGGTGTGACTCCAGAAACCTCCCCTGGGGGGCACAAAGCTGTACATCTTCAGACCCTCACTGTAGCTCTATTTCTAACAGAAATGAAGCGGAGCCCAAACAGCCACCAACAAGGGCCTAGGTAAAAGTTTGGGGTCAGTCACACCATAAAATGGTTTGCAGCCATTGAAAGGAATGAAGTGATTTCCTATGCACAATGACTGTTCAGTTGATTTTCTGTAGATGATTGTCATGGTTCCCGATAAACTAGAATACAGTATAGTTTCCTGTGTCTACTCCAGAGTTCCTCAACCCTCAGCTGTGATTTGAGTGTGGGTCATCCTTCTGGTGAGGGACTGTCCTGTGCATTTTAGGATAGAGCAGCATCTTTGTTCTAACAAGAAGATGCTAGTAGCAAATTCTTCCCTGATTTGGATAACAAAAAATGTCCTTGGAAATAACTAAATATGTCCTAAAGGCTCAGTTGCCCATGGCTGACAATTGATGAGCCTAGAAGCACCTGCCTGTGTATATGCAGTGTGGTGGATTAACCAATGGTGGTCAACTTATAACCCCCAGCTGAACTGAGAAAGCGTGGTGCTGGGTGTGGGAGGTCCGCCTGGGGATTGTTGCTAGCAGCATAAGAGGCAGAACTACAGAAGGAGAAGGAGGCTGTTGGGAGTGGAGAAAGGCTGTTGGAGCTGATGGAAGCTGTTGGTTGTTTTGGAGGAGCTCATCATGCTGGCTTTCCTGATGAACTTGGCTGTTTTCATCCTCTGAGGAGCTCGAGACCTCGTTGGCACTGAGAATGGCTTTGGTTCACTGTGGGAGAGCTCTGGTCCTCGGTTTGGGCATCGCTTCCTGGCTTTGGAGGGGAAGGTGGCACACTGCCAGTCTCCTAGAGAAGCTTGCTGCGTTGGCTTCCCTGATGGGAACTCGACCATCTTGATCATCAGAGGAGCTTGGGACCTCACTATTGCTGAGGATAGCTGTGGTACCTTTCAGGGGAGTTCTGGTTCTTACTTTGTGCATCGCTTCCCAGCTCCAGCGCAGACCCCTCAGCCTGCTAGCTCAGATCCTTCATCCTGTGGGCACAGACTTTCTAGATTCCACCACTGACCTTTGGGCCTTCCCAGCACAGATCTGTGAAACAGGCCTGCATGAGATGTCATGTGCTCTGGGCCTCCACTTGGATTGGGGGAGGGCCTTGTTATGAGCTCTAGGTATTCAACTGGACTCAGGTAGGACATTGTCGCGGGATCAAGGCCCTCAGCTGGATTCCTTGGTCTTAGTGCATGGATAGATTTCCTGCACTCTTTTGTATATCATTCTTTGGGTGACTATAAATTCTTTTGGTGATTATAAATAATCATATAAAGTATGTGTCCTGTATTTTACTTTGCATAATAATCCCAAACCAACACATGCAGAAAATCCTCAGCTAGGGATTGTCTTTCTCAGCTATGTTTCTATGGTACTTTGAATTTTACCACAGCATTTACTACCCTTAAGGTGAGCACAATATGATACAGTTACATACACAGCTGACTATGAAATATAGTAGACTCACGAAGGGCATCAAAAACCCTAACAATAGCTTCATCTGAGCAAAACTCACATTTTATTTTCTATACCCCTGCAAAGAAACAATTCTTTTTTTGGGGGGGTCCTTTTGAGACAGGGTCTCACTATGCAATTCAGGCTGTTCTTGAACTCACTTTGTAGCTCAGGCCGGCCTCGAACTCGCAGCAATGCTCCTGTATCATCATTTGGAATGCTGGGATTGCAGGTGTGCACTGCCATCCCTGGCCAAAGATCAAAAACAAAACCTCCACATGAGAGCAGAATCAGAGCGTGGTCTCTCTCTCTCTCTCTCTCTCTGAGCAGTGCCCCCTCCCCATGTGAGAAAGAATGAGAAAGAAGTGAGGCCCCACCCCCACATATAAGAGCAGACGCACAGTAGAGGGGTGGTGCCCTGCCCCTAAGTGAGAGCAGAGAGGAGAAGAACCCCATTCCCAGGGAAGCGCAGCCCAGCAGAGGTAAAGACTAACTAACCAATACAATACCAAATGAAGACAATACCCAGGGACAGAAGGGAACAAGTACACCCCATAACCACCAAAATTAAGTCTAACAATCCCCTCAAACCCCGCCTTGCAGCCATCAGAGAACAGAGGCTTCATTGCATTCCCACCTACCAAGGGAGCAAGCATATACCTTACCTTGAATGGTGCCCACAGCCAGGGGCAGGATGAACAGAGCGGCCTCTACAACACAAGGACATCTCCAAGAACCAGAGGCCCCCTAAAGGTAGGCATAGAAAATCGTGACTGGCTGGATTCTAAGTGAGTAATTCATGGAAAGAAACCACTCATTCAATAACACAAGAATTTATTCTTTGACATAATCAGTTTTTCAGTTTTCCTGTTTTGGATTAGTTTCTTTTGCCTTTTATCTTACTCCCTATCTGCTTTTTAAAAATCTTCCTTCTTCATTCACCTTGTTTTTGCTTTTTTTCTGTTTTCTTCATTTTCATTCTTTTTTGTACTATTCTGTATCATTAATTTTCTTTTACTCCTGTTATGGCCCACTACCTTTCTCACCTTCTTCTCATACCCCACCTGTGGGAGACCGCTGAGAGACCTGTGGTCTGCATCCATCTTGTACTGCTGAGAGATCTGCAGTCTGCATCCATTTTGTAAACTACCAGCCATCTTGAGATTTTAGTTTCAGTTTCCATATATGGTCAACTTCCTGTAATTATGTAACATCTTCTATATATGGTCAACTTCCTATAATGATGTAATATCGCCTGATGCTCTGACCACCCTCGCGTGATGTCTGGACCTCCCTCCGTTGCCTGGTTACTTATTGACGTCAATCCCCACTCCTGCACTGTATATAAACCCGAGACTTCTGCTCAATAAACGAGGCTTGATCAGAATTTTGTCTTGCCTCCATTTCTCGTGTCTCTTGTCCCAAATTACCCCACTCCCCCTCTCTTTAGGAGCCTTCGTTGACTACCCGCGGGCTGGGACACCCACCAATTACTTTTTCTAATTTTCCTTTTTTTTATTCTCTGGTTCTCCACCCCTCCACCTTTACTAGTATAACTACCAAACTTTATGAACCTCTAGATAAATAGTTAACTTTATACTATTGCTGTTGAATACTGATCTGCAATTAGTAGAGGTAAAGTTCCATTTAGTAGATATTTACTGTCAGACCATAGTAGGTCTGTATTTTTTCTTAGTGTTCATACTATAATTACAGATCTTTTCTATGGGCAAGAATAGTGTTTTATTGGTCCATAGGATTTGTCAATATTCAGGGCCAAGGATATAGCTCAGTGGCACAAGCATCTGCCTGGCAAACAAAAACCAAGAACAAAACACAGATGACTAACATTGAAAAAAGCATCACGTTTATCTGTGGCCAATGATTGCAATGTTTATCTGTGGCTGACTATTGTAAGATCATCACACGCTTATCCGTGTACCTTATACTTGTACCCTACTGTATCTTTATGAAAGAGTTACTCACATTTTCTTACGCTGACCTTGTCCCTTCCCAGCAACAAAGGCTAAGACCTGGATTGGCCTAGACCCCCACTCAGTGAAGCAGTTATCTTCAGAAACCAGCTTACCTGGTAAGTATGAAGTACATCTTACACTCACTGGGCCCTCCCAAGCAGGATGCCCCCTGTCTTGCAGCACCACTCCTCTGCTAAGACAGCTCTCCTGCTTTCTCTGCATTTGCCACACTTCACCAGTCCTGATTCCCCCATTTCTTGCTAAGAGCCCCACTTCTCCATTCTTTGAGGGCAAGAATCCAAAGAGAGGCTGAGGGTCACTCAGAGAAACCCCGCCAGATGCAACAGTATGTCCACTGTGAGGCCAGAGTCTCAGAACTAGAAGACAGAGCTATTTTCAGTGACCAATTAATGAGGGACAACTTAAAAAAGTAAGCACATGAGATCTGGTCGTGATTGCCCATGTCTGTAATCCCAATACTTGGGAGGCTGTCTTGATTACTTTTCTCCTATTGCTGAGACAAAATACCCAACACTCAAAATGAAGGAAGGAAAGATTTATTTAGCTTAGAGTTTGCGGAGGTTTCAGTCCGCACTTGGCTGGTTCTGAGGCAGAGTGGCACACGGCAGAAAGCAAACGTTCATGGCAGCAGAGCACAGCAAAAACAACCAGCAAAAGGGAGGAATGGCTGCAAGCAGCCTCTTTCTCTCCCTTCCATTGTAAACAGGCTACCCCCACCCAGGGGGCAGGTACCTCTCACACAATCTCCACGCCCTCCTCTTCCACAGGCTCAGGAAGTATACAAAGTAAGCACCTTAGCTTCCTCCTGAGTCACTCAGCTAAACCTCTAGACTCCCCAAGTTGACACAATGTATCAAACATAACCCCTTGTCAACTTGGCAACCAGACACATTTCTTTCAACCAAGACTCACATACATCCCTTTATGCAAAAAGCATTTAGTCCATCTGCCAAGAGTTGCCAAAGTCCTAACAGTTCCAACATTGCTGAAAAGTCCAAAGGCCCAAGTCTCCTCTCAGATCTAAGGCAAACTCTTGAGTTATAAGCCCCCCACCAATGAAAAGTTAAACACTTCCAACATTTAAAGGCACAAAATAAACACTATGATTCCAAAAAGCACCAACAGGGGAATATAAAGCATTGGGACCAAAGCAAGTCCAAAATCCAGCAGGGCTAACATTTTGTCCTGTACCCATGCAGCATCTAAAGCCACTTGTACATTGTGAGCTCCAAAGGGCTTGCATGAGTCCACCCCTATGGCACTTCTGGTGGTTACAGCCTCCATGGCTTCTCTCTTAGGCCCGCTTTGCTCCCTCCTTTGCAGCTTTCGTCAGATGACCCACAGTCCTGTCTTTTCTAAACTTCTGAGGTCTCCAGGGCACCTTTTGCTTCACGTTCATAGCTTCACACATTGCCCTCTCAGGGACACACTGCCTGGTCTCCCGGGCCATCTCAAATCTGGGTGGAAGCCTCTTTAACCTCAGAACTCCTGCATTCTCCATGCATTTAAAGCCAGGGCCACATGGATGATGCCAAGGTCTGCTGCCATCTGGAGAAGTAGCCAAAATTTCCTCTCTCTTGGCCATAGGGGTCGAGTGCCTGGATTGATGGGCACACTGAATCGCAGTCTGAGGAACAAATTTTCTATGCTGCCTCCATTCTGGAACCTGGTTCAGCTGCCGACGTCATTCTAGAACATGGTGCTCTTTAGCTTCCTTCTCAAGGCAAGGTCTCTCACCTTTACAGTTTTGAGGCTGCAAATGGTGGAGACTTGCTGCTTGTGATGCCCTCAGGCCATCTTTTCCATTCTCTTTCCTTCTCAGCAACAGAGATCTCCTTGGCCTTATCTTTGCAGTCCACAGCTTTCCTTGAGCTTCCTTTCTGGCCAAACTCACATTTTAAATCATCCTGCTGGGCTCTTGGCTCTTGATTCTCAATATAAATCTGGCTAAAAGCCCCCAACAATAGCTATGCCATTTCTCCAACATTCGGCTGCCTTGAAATTTCTTTTGCCAGATCAATCAGGTTGCTACTGCCCTTAATCTCAGTCTTAGGCAAAATCTCTGGACATGAGCAAAATGCAGACAAACTTTCTGCCAAGCCATAACATATATCATTTGGAGCCCAACAACCAATGCAGTCCTTCCCAGGAGAATCCTCCCGAACCTGGTCTTTACTGGCAGGATTTCTATCAGCCTTCTGATCTTCTGAGCTCTGACCAGAATCTCCCAGACAGAACACGTCAAGGTGTTCTAGCACATCTCTTTCAGGCGACATTTCCAAACCTTTCCAAACTCTTCCCACAAGCCATTTCCAAAGGCTCTTGAACCACATGGTCAGGTATAGTCACAGCAATGACCCCACTCCACTGGTACCAAATTCTGTCTTGGTTACTTTTCTCTCACTGCTGAGACAAAATACCCAACACTCAAAATGAAGGAAGGAAAGATTTATTTAGCTTACAGTTTGTGGAGGTTTCAGTCCATACTTAGCTGGTTCTGAGGCAGAGTGGCATACGGCAGAGGGCAAACATTCAAGGCAGCAGAGCACAGCAAAAACAACCAGCAAAAGGGAGGAAGGGCTGTAAGCAGCCTCTTTCTCTCCCTTCCATTGTAAACAGGCTACCCCCACCCAGGGGGTGGGTACCTCTCACACAATCTCCATGCCCTCCTCTTCCACAGGCTCAGGAAGTATACAAAGTAAGCACCTTAGCTTCCTCCTGAGTCACTCAACTAAACCTCTAGACTCCCCAAGTTAACACAATGTATCAAGCATAACAGAGCCTGAGCTGGAAGGATCACTATGAGTTTCAGGACAGCCTGGGCTACATAAGTTCCAGGGCAGCCTGAACCACATAGCAAGATGCTATCTCAAAACAAAACAAACACCCCAACAGCAATATGAAAAATGGATCCAACAGTTCTTTGATAATGCAAAGATGACTGATGTAAAATTAACTGGAATTAGTGAAAAATCAGAAGATAGCACAAATAATAGCATATAAAACCTGTTTACTGAAATAATAGCTAGAAATTTTCCAAATAAGGTAAAAGAATTTAACGTACAGATAAATGAACCATATAGAACCCTGAATAGCCCTAATCACAAAGACATATCATAGTCAAAATTCTGGAAGTCTAAGACAAAACAGAATCTTAAAAGGAGTTAGAGAAAAGCAATGAACCATCCATAACGAAAAACCCATCAGAATCATAACAGATTGTAAACACAAACCTTAAAGACCAGGAGAGCTTGGAGCATTTTCTAACACTATATTCATGTTTATTTCTAATTATAAGAAACAGAACATCAATCCCTTAGTTGTACAAAAATACCTGAAAGTTTACAATTAGCTTCACGAGCCAAAGAGCTATGTACAGAATGAAGCAAAGCACATGGAGTAAAGGGTTTTTTTTTTTGGCGGTACTGGGGATCGAACTCAGGACCCTGCGCTTGCTAGGCAGGCGTTTATTCCACTGAGCTATATCCCCAGCCCCGGAGTAAAAGTTTTGACAGAGAATCAACACTGTCTGCATCCCCTGAGAACACATACATGTCAGGCCACTGTACATCCACTATAGTTTGCACTACCACTTCACAAATCTAAGATAAGCTCATCCCAACCCCACACAGGCATAGCAGTCAGTCAGATGGCCAGGTAGTAAGTGCAGAAAGGAGAAGACAAAACAGCTTAGCTGAAGCACATGTTTCTTCAAGGTTTAGCAAACAAAAACATGTCCTGAAAATCTAACACCTATTAATGGGGCTTCCCTATGAGCTGCTAATACCCAAAGCATTTGGCATTTTCCTTCTCAACTTAGTTCAGGCTGCTACATAGAGTTTTCATTTAGAAAAAGCACAGGCAGAGACTCAAAAGTCAACAGGTTCCAAAACAACCCTGAGCTGTTGCCTTTACATTCATGTCAATTAAATACAAAAATAAAAGTTCAATGTCCACCCTTCCCTGTCAGGGGGCTGGATACCCACAGCCCCAAAGAAAAGCTGTTGTCATGTGGAATTCCCAGTCACTCACACAAGGCAAGCAAGGGTATGGGACATCATTTTGGCTGGAGTACAAAAGACTATGTCAGCCATCTACACACAAAACCATGAATGAGAGTCAAGCTATTATCACCTTTCAAATAAAACACCTATTCATAAATAGAAGTACTGCCAGGAATGGTGGTGCATGCCTGTAATCCCAGCACTCAGCAGGCTGAGGCAGGAGGATCGTTGTAAGTTCAAGGCCAGCTTGGGCTACAAAATGAGCTCAAGGCCAGCCTGAACTGCAGAGTGAGACCCTTTCTCAAAAAGACAAAAAAAAAAAAAGTATTGCACATCCTAGCTGTCTACAGCATCAGTGTAAGAGGCTATGCATTGTGGAGACTGGTCTATGTAAACAGAGAAACAATCTCCTAGAATTTATTTTAAAGATTTTTACCTCCACCTAGTGAAAAATGGCATAATGACAGCACTGATATCCCCATCCGTAACACACAGACTGGTGGATGTACAGATGCTACCAGGCACGAACTTGAAGATGAGCTCAGAGTCAATAGCTGGGACAATTAACTGCCTGCGAAAGAAAAAAAAAATGCCATTGAGCACAGATGGTCAAAAGCACATTTTGCAAAAAGAATTCTTCACTTGCACACATAGACATTTCACAGACATAACTGGAGTGTGGGCTGTAGACTAAGATACAGTGTTTCCACGCCAGAGACTCAAAGGCGGCTGGTCTCTCACTGGTCCTGAACTACACACGTCACCATCACCAGGAGGACTTGCGGAAGTGAAGTGGGGCTGGAGAGTAGGTCAGGGGAAGATTCAGGCAATCCAGTGCAGGCTGTCACAGGAGCTGGTCAGGTGTGGCCAAGGGGAAGGACAGAGATCTGCCTGGCATAGTAATCATCTGCTTGTGCAGGGGGTCCTGTCAGTCACGCTCACACCTGGCAACTCAGCTAAGGGGACACAACAAAGGAGCCCAGAGTCCTCAACCCCTGCTCAGTGCTCATGAACAGAAGCCTGCAGAGGAGGAGATGCTGGCTGTGACACAGGAGCCACCAAGGAGAGGCCTTTAAGTGCCAGCCTGGTCCTGAGCCCCCAGGGCCATATTTCCTGGACTTTATTACTATGGAAACCCACAGAGTGCAGCACCTAGCTGGTGCCAGTTTCTTTTCAGATCCTTGAACCCCCAGGGAGACCATCACAAAATGATGAGGGCCACTGCAGGGGCCATGGAGGCACAGGGCTCAGCCTGCCTCCCCTAGCAGCAGGTCCTGTGTGGCCGAGCTGTGTTGGGACCATGAGTTTCACAACGTGGTGATGTCTCCAGTGCCTCACACAATTAGACACCTAGTGACAAAAGGACCAGATGTCTGTGCACAGCAATGACCAAGACTGTGGTGGCAAGTCTGTGTCCACGAGAAGGGCCAGGCGCTGACCACAACTGACACCTTTCATTAAAAAAAAACTGGTTTGTAATTTGGGGGGCTAATCCACACGGTGACAACCTGCAGGAAGTGTGGGCCATCCCCTGAGGAGTTCTAGGGACCCTTTTCAGGCTCAAGTCTGCCAATTGGAAATGCTTTCTGTCACACATGTCAAAAAGGCACATCCCCTCCTACCATAGGCTGCGTACAATATTGACAACACAAGGGAGAGTGCAAAAGTGATCAATACAAAAAAAGTAAACATAGAAGTTTTAATTGTCAATATTATTCCAGAGCAAAAGTTTGCATTCACTTCCTCTGCTCTATCTCCTTCTGAAAGGGCCCAGCCAAGACACTCATTCCAGTTTCTTCCGAGCTTGTGTGGGACTACTCGACTCCTCCCCAAAGCAGTGGGTGCAGGGGATCACTGGGGTCCACAACCAGCACATTGCAGAGAAGTCCACCCAACTAGTTGCTCTTGGTTGTTGGCACTGCATGAATGTGTGTTGCCACACAAGTCCCAAGGTATGGGTTATGGGTATCTGACTCTCTTCCATCCATTGTTGGCTTCCTGCAGTGTCACGAGGCAGGTATCTAAAATCATAAGGCCAGATGCGGTGATGTCTCAGTTTGCAAGGCAGCATACCATTATTGAGCTGGTAGAAGTCAGCCAGCTGGATCAGGTTGGAGAACTTGGTGTTTCCATCATCCAGGCTGAAGAAGGTCTGCCTGTCATCCTTGCAAGGTAAGATCTGGAAACTTTTAATCTTTTTTATTTATCTTTTGTTTGTTTGTTTTGAGATAAGGTCTTGCTATGCAGTTCAGACTAGCCTTGAGCTCACCCCGGGCTGGTCTTGAACTTGCAACGATCCTCCTGCCTCAGCCTCCCGGATGCTGGGATTAGAGGCGTGTGCCACCATGCCCAGCCTACTTTTAATGTTCTGGTAATGACACAGTATGAGGACAAGGGCCTTTGGGTTACTCGGTCATGCAGGAGAAAGAGCCCGTCCGGAGACCCTGATGCTTACTAATCCTGTGCAATTCCTCCCTGGAGATCCTGCCACAGAACCAGCGCTGTGCTCTGTGAATCACTGTGCTGAGGGTGGAAGGGTGAAGGGGACTTTGGCTTTCCAGAATATTCATTTGCGTGCTTCACTTCCTCCAGGTGTGGTGGCCCTCTTCCAGGGCAGTGCTCTGGGCTTCAGCTGCTACCTCTGTCACTCTTCCTGTCCACCCGGAGAAGTCCACTGCCACCAGTGAGTTCTCAGAGACACTGCACACCGCCGTGGAGAAGAAAGACAGCAGTTTTCCTTTCCTGTGGGATGCGGTAGTTCTAGGAGAGCAGCACTCCAAACTTGAGGAGTCAGAATGCTGTCATCCAGCACACACAGCTCTGCTTGACCTTGGCATACAGCAGCCTCAGCTCCTTGGTTTCATTCCTGACCCTGTTATCTTGATGCAGAACTCATGGTCCATGGGGACACTGTACTGCTTCTTCCTGGGGATGAGGGAGAAGATGTTGTTGTCCACCAGGATAGAGTATAAAAGGGGGCAGAAAGATGCTGTTAAGGTTCCTTGTTGCTTTTGCTGTCTTCTGCCACCTTGAACTGCTGGCCCTCTGCAATGTGCCACCCTGCCTTGGAGTCAGCTGATTATGGACCAAAACCTCTAACAACTGAGCTACATAAACCTTTCCCCCTTTAACTTTGGGTGTCAGGTATTTTGTCTTAGGAATGAGAAAAAAGTAACTTAGACACCTGTTCATGTTTTTGTTTTTGTTTTGTTTGCTTTTGTGCTGGGGTTTGAAAATTATTTTCCCAGTGCTCCATTTCTCAGAAACAAGCCACAGTATTGTTTATAAACCCCTGGCAATTCAGATATTGGCATAGAGAGAAAACAAACTGTCAACCATTATTACTATGTTACCTTGACTATAGTAGTAAATTCAATGATAACAGTGGCATCAAATTTCAACGGGATATTGACAAACTCTAGGAACCATTCATGAACAGCCCTTAACCAAACCAAGACTGGACAATTATTTATTGAAGACATTTAGGCCTTCTTTATATTGACCTATAGTACTTCCGCCCACTAGCTTCTGCAGGATGTAGGCACTAGCGTCACAGTGCAAACATAGTATTAAATGCCTTCTTCTTCAGGACTTCCCCACTCCCCCAGCTACTACTTCTACCAAACCTGGCCTCCCAAAACATAATACAGGCCCCGAGACCTTCCTGTCTGTACTCCAACCTCCCAGGGGATCCCAGCAGATAATCTATTTAGCTGTCACCCTCCCTAACTTGCAGGGCTGTCTCTCACTTAAAGAGTTTGTGGTAGGGTATTGCTGCATCCTGAAGCAACACACTCCTCCTGCGTGTTGGTCTCTTCTTTGGTCACCTCAGTTCCTCTGTGCTGTGGTGAACCAGGGACTGGGAGCAGAGCACTCACTTCCAGTCATCCTGGCTTGGCTTGGGTTGAGCCAGGCATTGATGTCTGCTGGGGGAAGGGTTTTAGTTCCTGCATCATTCTGGCTCCGTGATTGGCCCAGCAGGGCATCAGCCTCACTTAATTGGTAAGTTCTTCAGCTGTTTGCAAAATATCTGCTCCTTCCAATTCTAAACTTTCATTCTGAACCCAAATCTTTAAAACAAATCCTTAAATACTGAAAATAAAAGTCCAAGTCCTTTCAATCCTGAACTAAATCCTTCACCCAAATCCTGAACCAAAATCACATATTCCAATGGGACTTGACTAAAGAGCTGCAGAAGCTGGCAGCTCAGGGATGGAGAGCACTGCTTTGGACTTTTGCTTTCTTTGTGTTTACGTCTGAAACAGGGTCACATTAAACTTTCCTGGCTGGCCGAAAGCCATGGGCCCAAACAATTCTCATGCCTGGGCCTCTTAAGTGAATGGGATTAAAGGTGTGAACCAACACACCGAAACAAAGAGACTGGTGTTTTTCCTGATTTGAAAATGGGCTGTTCTTCTTTGAATTAAATGTGTGAAGACACTGTGACAGAAAATAGAAGATAGAGACACAGGAGAGATAGAGACACATTTGGAAGGCTCAGTGAAAGAAAGGAAAGAAATAGTCATCTTTTGGTTCAGGAACTTGATTCTTTACATGATTCTGGTTACAAACCGAGTTGGATGAGGGCTAAATCAAATTCAGTGGTCAGCAGCGAGAGAAAAATGGCAGGGTGGTAAGTGCCAGCAACTTAGCTTCTCCAGGACAAAGTGCTGAGAGTCTGGACAACAGCAGCCTAGAAAGGGACCAAAGTGAGCGGAGGGCTCACAGAAACCATGAGGGAATTGACAGACAAGAAGAAAATAGGACTCACTGTTACAGAAAAAATAGCTCACCACCATCGCAGACTGGAGACTGCACAGTGCAACAAGAGCAGCTATGTAGCCACCCCCATGGGGAGACAGGCAAGTCTACTTCCCTGCTCACTGGAAAATAGAGACCTGATCTGGACCAGGAGACTCTTACGCAGTCAGTCAGAGGCAGCAGTGAGAACACAAGACTCTGTTTCCAAGTGGCTCCCGAGAGTCGGTGGTTGGTGAGTGAGGTAGACCAATGCCCTGGCACACAGCTGTGTGGAGCAGCAGCAGTGGACAGGAGGGGTCACTATTTTATTTCAGAGGTCTCAGAGGTTGAGCTCCAGCAGCAGAACAGCCCCAGGGTCCCTTTACTGTCAGTGGAATGAGGGAAGGGCCCTCCAGTTACAGAAGACTGCCAGCAGTTGAACAGCAGACTGGGGGTAATACTGAGTACTATTAGCGGGGACCACCCAGACTCTGCTTGCACTCTTAGCCCTAGCTACAAAGGACTGGAAGCATCTCCCTGCTCTGCAACCGTGGCACAAGCAGGCAAGTGGCCTTGGTCGGCAGCAGGACAAGGCATCCCACTCCCTTGCCCTGCAACCAACAGTGCAAGCAGGCACAAAGCTTTAGCCAGTGATGGGACAAGAGCACTCCCTGCCCTATGACTAATGCATGAGAATAGCCAGTGTTGTGGGCAAGATCGGCCCCACACTCAGTGTGGGGTGATCCACACCCAGCAGCAGTAACCCTGCTACACACTCGGTGGGGTTAATCAGCACAGATTCTAACACAAAACTGGGCGCACCAGAAGAATCTTTTGCTTTCAAAAGCAGGAAAGAAAAGATGCAAATCCATGCAATTAAGAATGAAAAGGTTAAACTCTGTATTATCTCTAGTGTTTTATCTAATAATTAGTTTTTAATTTTTTTAATGGTTTGAACAGTTTTCCATTCTTACATCTGGTAATCTGAGCAATGTAGTTGAAGATAACAATATGTAATATAACAACCACTCTTAATTTCTATCATTTTGTCTTAAAACCCTATATCACTTTTAATGTTCTTGCTTTGTTTCCCTTATGTTTGTGATGTTGATATGCTACTATTGTTCTTTTTCTTTCTCATTTACTACTCTCTTTAAAAGAAAAGAAAATGAAAAGGTTGAAATCACAATGGACCCTGTGGAAGTCCAGATCCTAAATATCTATTCTGAGCACCTTTACTCTAATAAGATGGAAAACATAAAGGAAATGGATAGATTCCTAGATACATATGAATTACCAAGGTCAAGAAGACAGAAAACTTCTAAATAAACCCAATATCAATCAATAAAATCAAAAATATAATTATAAACTTACCAAAAAAGAAAAGCCCAGGTCCTGATGGGTTCACTGCTGAATTTTGCAACCTTTAGAGATCTAATACCATTATTCCTCAAACTCTTTGATGAAACTGAAAGGGAAGCAATACTTGGAAAGTCAAACTTGGAGGCAAGTATTACACTGGTACCAACACCAGAGAAGGATCCAACCAAAAAGAGAATTATAGGCCCATATCACTAATGAACACAGACACAAAAATCCTCAGTAAGATACTGGCAAACAGAATGCAGCATATCATTAAGAATACTATACACCATGGCCAAGTAGGATTCATCCTGAGGAACTAGGAATGGTTCAACATATGCACTCCAATACATGTAATACACCGTATCAATACAGCCAAAGACAAAAATCATAGGATCATCTCAATAGATGCAGAAAAAGCATTGGACAAAGTCTAACATTCATTCGTGAATGGAGTGAATTGATAACTGGTGGTCAACTCATAACCCCCAGCTGACCTGAGTAAGCGTGGTGCTGGGTGTGGGAGGCCCACCTGGGGATTTTTGCCAGCAGCATAAGAGGCAGAACTGGAGAAGGAAAAGTTAAGGCTGTTGGGAGAGAAACAGAGAAAGGCTGTTGGAGCTGGTGGAAGCTGTTGGTTGTTTTGGAGGAGCTTGTCATGCTAGCTTTCCTGATGAACCTGTTTCATCCTCCAAGGAGCTCAGGACCTTGTTGGCACTGAGAATGGCTGTGGTTCACTTTGGGGGAGCTCTGGGCCTCACTTTGAGTATTGCTTCCTGGCTCTGGAGGGGAAGATGTTGCACTGCTGGTGTCCAGAAGAAGCTTGCTATGTTGGCTTCCCTGATGGGAACTCAGTCATCTTGGTCATCGGAGGAGCTCGGGACCTCACTGCTGCTGAAGATGGCTGTGGTACCTTTCGGGGGAGCTCTGGTTCTTCTGAGCGTCGCTTCCTGGCTCCAGTGCAGATCCCTTAGCATGCTAGCACAGATTCTTCATCCTGCTGGCACAGACCTAGATTCCACCACTAACCTTTGGGCCTTCCCAGCACAGATCCGTGAAATAGGCCTGCATGAAACATTGTCGTGGGCCCTGGGCCTCCAGCTGGATTCGTGGGAGGCATTTTAACGCACTCTAGATATTCAGCTGGACTCATGTAGGACATTGTCATGGGATCTAGGCCCTCAACTGGATTCCTTGGTCTTAGTGTGTGGACAGATTTCCTATACTCTTTTGTATATGGTTCTTTGGGTGACTATTATAAATAATTACATAAAGTATGTGTTGATTATATTGTTCCCCTTGCAAAATAACCCCCAAACCAACACATTGATTTAAAAAAATCCTACAGAAGATTGGAATAGGAGCTGGGGATATAGCTCAGTGGAATAAGTGCCTGCCTAGCAAGCGCAGGGTCCTGAGTTCAATCCCCAGTACCACCAAAAAAAAAAAAAAAAAGAAGAAGATTGGAATAAATGGTCTTTATCTCAATCTGATAAAAGCCATCTGTGAAAAACCAACAGCTAACATCATACTAAATGCTCAAAAACTTAAAACTTTCACTCTAAAGTCAGGAAAAAGAGAAGGATGTTCACTATTATCACTCCCATTCAGGATAGTTCTGGACACCTTAGCCAGAGCAATTAGATAAGAGAAAGAAATAAAATGAACAAAGAGAGGAAGAAGTTAAATTATTATTATTTGCAGGTGACATGGTACTCTACATAGAGGATCCCAAAAATTCCACCAAAAGACTTCTAGATTTAATAACCAAATTCAGTTACATAGCTGGATATAAAGTCAACAGTCAAAAAATATAGCTTCCCTATATACAAATACTTAGAAATTAGGGAAACAACACCTTTCATCATAGCATCAAAAATGAAATACTTAGGAATCAATCTAACAAAGGAGGTAAAAGATCTTTACATTGAAAACTACTCTGAAAAAGGAGATCGAGAAGGATATCAAAAATGGAAAGATATCCCTTTCTCTTGGGTAGGAAGAACCAACATAGTGAAAATGGCCATACTCTCAAAATTGTTATGCAGATTTAATGCAATTCCAGTTAAAATACCATTAGCATACCTCACAGAACTAGAGAAAACATGCTTAAAATTCACTTGGAACCAGAAGAGACTAGAATAGCAAAAACAGCTCTGGGCAAA
>PVLD010026865.1:0-21561 GCA_004027595.1 Dinomys branickii
TGTATCACTGGTGTAAGAACCCGAGCATGGGAATATAAACTAAGAGACATGAAGGAAATCTGTTCAAAAACAAAGAACAGATGGGACAAGGGAAAGGAGAAAAGAAAGAGACAGAAATGTGTGTATGTATATATGAATATACATATATGCAGGAGGGCTAACATGGTTCTACTATTTTATTATATCACTTAATGCTAAGGAATAATCGATGACGTGTTATTTGATCAATCTTGCATGTCTGTATGTGTTATCCTGAACACACACTTCGAAGATATCAATATACAAAGCAGCAACTATTGGTGTTTTTTTTTTTTTGCCTGTTTTTTTTTCTTTGGATTTTTGGTTTTTGTGTTTTTTCTGTTGTTGAGAGGATTAATTGTCTGACTAAATTTGCATGTCTGTATATGTGTTCATATATTTACACTTCGAAGATATCAATGGATAAAGCAATAACCACTCTTGAGACCATGTCACCTTGTCTATAGATTAGTTGTGATTGTACTATTTTTTATGCTAAGTGGTGTGTGTTTGTTAATATGTTTTTGTACTTTTATTTTTTTTAAATAAATAAAAAGGATGAAATCACTATAGATCCTACAGAAGTTCAAAAGAGCATTCATACATAGTTTGAGAATCTATACTCCAATAGAATAGAAAACTCAGAAGGCATGGACACATTCCTAGAAATGTACAAATTACCAAAGTTGAATCAGGAAGATACAAAACCCCTGAACAACCCAATATCTATTAATGAGATTGAAAATGTCATTAAAAACTTATCAACAAAGTAAAGCCCAGGCCCTGATGGATTCACAGCAGAAATCTGTAAAAGAATTCAGTGAAGGTTTAATGCCAACACTCCTCAAACTCTTCAATGAAATTGAAAAGGAAGCAATTCTCCCTAACTCATTTCTTGAGGTAAGTATTATACTAATACCAAAACCAGAGAAGGACCCAACCAAGAAAGAGAACCATAGGCCAATCTCCCTAATGAACATAGATGCAAAGATATTCAGTAAAATACTAGCAATTAGAATGCAGTGAATCATAAGGAAAATTATACACCATGACCAGGTTCGATTTACTCCAGGAATGCAGGGATGGTTCAATATTCACAAATCAATTAATGTAATACACTATATCAGTAGAACCAAAGACAAAAACCACATGATCATCTCAATAGATGCAGGAAAAGCTTTCGATAAAGTCCAACATGCATTCATATTAAAAACCCTCGAAAAAATAGGAATAGATGGGCTCTACCTCAATCTGATCAAAGCCATCTTCGAGAAACCAACAGCCAACATCATACTAAATGGACAAAAACTGAAAGCTTTCACTTTAAACTCAGGAACAAGACAAGAATGTCCACTCTCACCACTCCTATTCAACATAGTTCTGGAAGCATAACCAGAGCAATTGGACAAGAGAGAGAAATAAAAGAAATAAGGATAGGAAAGGATGAAGTAAAACTATCACTATTTGCAGATGACATGATACTTTATATTGAAGACCCCTAAAACTCCACAAGAAGACTCCTTGAATTAACTGACAAATTCAGCAGAAGAGCTGGATACAAAGTCAACACCAAAAGCCATTAGCATTCCTATACAAGAACAACAAACAGACTGAGAGAGAAATTAAGGAAACCATACATTTTACAATAGCATCCAAGAAACTGAAATATTTAGGAATCAATCTCACTAAAGAATTAAAAGATCTATTCAATGAAAACTACAGTACTCTGAAAAAAGAGATTGAAGAGGACTTCAGTAAATGGAAAATATTCCTTCCTTATGGATAGGACGAACCAACATTTTAAAAATGGCCATACCACCAAAATTGCTACACAGATTCAATGCAATTCCCATTAAACTACCATCTAATACTTCACAGATCTAGAGAAAAATTCCTCAAATTCATCTAGAACCAGAAAAGACCCAGAGGAGCAAAAGCAATTCTGGGCCACAGGGACAAGTAAGGTGGAATCACAATTCCTGACATGAAATTATACACCAAAGCTACTGTAATAAAATCAACCTGGTACTGGCTCAAAAACAGACCTGAGGATCAACGGAATGGACTGGAAGATGCACCCACAACCACAAAAACACTCAGCCACCTAATACTTGACAAAGGGACCAAACAAGCTCACTGGAAGAAAGATAGCCTCTTCAATAAACGGTGCTGGAAAAATTGGCTTGCCACTTGCCAAAGACTGAAAATAGACCCAAGTCCATCACCATGCACCAAACTCAAGTCAAAATGGATCACAGACCTCAATATTCAAGCAGAAACACTAAACCTACTGGAAGAGAAAGTAGGAAAAAATGTTGAAGACATAGGAGTAGGCAGAAAGTTCATGAACAAAAGTCAAACTGCAAGGGAAACACTTCAAAGAATCAATAACTGGGACCTCATCTTACTGAAAAGTTTTTGCACATCTAAAGAAATCACCAGCAGAGTAAAAAGAAAACGCACAAATTGGGAAAAAATCCTGTCTGTCCCTCGGACAAAGGCCTTCTATCTAGTACATACAAAGAATTAAAAAACATGAACCCGTCCAAATTCAAAGACCCAATCCAGAAATGGGCATCTGAGATGAATACACACTTCTCAGATAAAGAAATACAAATGGCAAATAAATATATGAGAAAATGTTCTACATCTTTAGTCATTCGAGAAATGCAAATAAAAACAACATTGAGATTTCATCTCACTCCAGTAAGATTGGCCAGCATCAAGAAATCGTCCAATAACAAATGCTGGCGAGGCTGTGGAGAAACAGGAACTCTGCTGCGCTGCTGGTTGGAATGCAGACAGGTGAAACCACTGTGGAGATCGGTTTGGAGATTACTCAGCAAACTAGGTCTAGAGGTCCCACTCAACCCAGCTATCCCCCTTCTGGGTATTTTCCCAGAAGATCTGAAAACAGCATATCACTGTGATATATGTGCACCCATGTTTAGAGCAGCACAATTTGTAATAGCTAAATCATGGAAACAACCCAAATGTTCATCCACAGAGGACTGGATTAAAAAACTGTGACATTTTTACACAATGGAATATTATTCAGCTGTAAAGAAAGACAATCCAGGGGCTTTTATAGGCAAATGGTCACAATTAGAGATCATACTCATAAGTGAGGTAAACGAGATGTGCATGTGCAAACAGCATATAATATCATTAGTGTAGGAACCTGGAGGTGAAAATATAGATCGGGAGGTATGAAGGGAGACTGCTCAAGGGTAGAGAGCAATCAGGATGAAGGGGAGGAGAGGAGGAAGAGGAGGATAGCTGTGTAGATATGTGTGTATGTGCGGGATGGCTGACATGGTTGCACTGTTGTCTCATGTCATTTTGATGTTGGAAACAATTGATAATTAGTTGTTTGATCAATCTTGTATGTCTATTTGTATTGTCCTGAGTATACACTTTGAAGCTACCAATGTGTAATACAACAACCATTGTTGATCCACCTTATCTGTAGTTCAGTTTTTGCACTTCTTGCGCTACTGTGTGTATGTTTGTTAGTGTTTTTGTTGTTTTACTTTTAAAATAAAAAAAATAAAATAAATGGGATGTAATTCTTCAGTATTAAACAGAGTTTGGAGGAATTGCTGACAGGCCTCCCATGTTGGCAAGTGGGTACACAGGTGTGGAGCTAGTTTGGGAGAGTTTTTAACTCTTTATGGCAATCGAGTCCATGTCACTTTATCTGGGAGAGCAAGAGGCTAAGGCACTGGAGACAGAACAGGCGATGGTGGTGCTGGGACTGGCTAGCAGCTTGGAGTTCATGAAGGTAAGGAGGAGGTAGGTTGGACTCAGGGCCCTTGGGCAGAACAGGATAAAGCTTTTCTAGTCTAGGCTAAATCTGAGAGCCTCTCAGATGGTGTTGTGCATTTGTTTTGACAACTAGGATGTCATTCTTGTCGTGCAGGCCACAGGTGCAGAGCCAAGGTGGGAGAGGTCTTAACCTCCATTTTGATGTCTTTGAGAAACATTCCACTGGGTTGTTTCTACCAAGGCAACCTTTGGAAAAGTCATGACAACTCATTTATCAGAGCTGACAGTCCAATTTTTCCTCAGTCAAAATGGGGAACTCAGAAGGAATTATTAGCAGTCATCTCAGGTGGGTGAAAGATGATGCCATCCAGCCAGGGTAGGTGTCTCTGAGGAGACACCTGGATGCAGGCAGTGGCTAGCTGGAAGCGGATTCATTGGCTGGAAGTGAGCAAGTTGGGGGCAGGGAGTGAAGCCATAGGCGACAGCACCTGAAGTGGCTGCCCAGGGAGCCAAGGCAGAGTTCTCAGGAAGGACGGCCTCGTTTACTTTTTTTTTTTTTTTTTTTTTTGAGATGCAGGGAGCAGTTTGGTTTCCTTTTTAACTCCATAAAAGCCCCTTTTCCTGCAGTCAGGGACTGTGGGATTTAACTAATTAGTTTCCATTCTATCTCCCTACATTTTATGTTGTGTACTCTTGAACAGTGGCACAACAGACAAAGGGTGGGTTCCCCTCAGAGGGAGACCATTCAAATGCCCCCTGGCCACGTCCCCACAGGGAGTTAGGTGTGACTTAGCTAAGGAGAATGTGAGGCCTCCGTTATGCCATATTTCAATCACTGTGGAACCACAAGTGAGGGCCCAGTCACCAGCCACAAACAGTGCTTCCCAGTCCTGGGGCACAGATAGAGCAGCCGATAGCTTACGCTGTCCATTCCACTCACACTTTCATTCAGCAGGCACTCAGAGGTTAAACATTCCAACCTGCTTTCCTTGAGGGTGGGCTTAGCTAACAACAGGTGATCAAGCTCTTCTGCTTGAACTATGCAGGACTGACAGAGTGACTAACTGGGGTGCCCCCTAGAGTCTTCCCAGAACCAGTAAGGCAGACAGGCAGGCAGAGAGACAGGTAGGTAGATTGCAGCCTCCTCCCATTGGTGTCCAATGTGAGCCGCCTGAGTGGGGAGCCAAGTTTCCTCCTCCAGAACTCCACAGGGACTTGAGAAATCTTGAGGATGCAACTTTCCTTCAGAAGCTAGAGCAGCCCTTGCTCCAACCAAGAGGGCTATAACCAATGACCAAAGAGGTGGTCATGGTTGGTCTTCCTGGCTGATACATCAAAAGCAACGTCAAGCAGAAACACCAAAATGACACCCAGGATTTGGAGGCAGATTTATTTACATAACAGGCACTGATTGGGATCACTCCCAAAATATAAGGCCCAATCTCTGGTGGTCTAAGGCTTACATGAGATAAACAAGCAGGAAGTACAGAGGCAGAGTGGCTTGTCAATTGAGGATTGGTTTATGCAATGTGCACATACTGACCAGCTGTGCATCACAGTAACCAACCATTTCTAAGAGACAGAAGCAATCAGATCTTGAACAGGAACTATCACTTGGACAACTAAGAAACTGATGTATACTGGCTTGGGAGTATTGTCTGTTACAATAGCAAAGAAGCTACAAGAGAAGCAGAACAAGACAATTTTGTCATTTGCATCAGGAAGAGGAACAAGCTCAGTGCACAAACCAGCAGGGCCAGCCAGGCACGTACCTCTCCAGCAAGTGCAGGACAACCTGCAATTAGTGACCATCCTGAGAAAAAGATAAAGGAAAAAAACAGCCATGTCATTTTGCAATAGGTACTGGATTCTCTGGGAGCCAATCTATAGTATCTGTGTCTTGAGAAAACCACAAGAGGGAAGGTAAAAAAAAAAAAAAAGCAACTGATCACACACTCTGTGCCTGATTTCCTTCAGGTTTTTCCAGATGAAAGGTGTGTTGATTTATACAAGAAGACTTTTTCAAGTCACACAACACTCTGTGGGAAACCACTCCAACTGCTTCAAAGCTCAGGGGTATCTAAGGACACCTGAGGATGTGACCCCGCTTGTCTAGCACAGGCGCACAGTGAGATACAGTTACGTAACCATGACTTAGCACAGGTAAACACACATTCTCTTGTGAGGGCTCTGTGCAAGATTGCAAACATTAGATAACAACCTGTACTCGAATTACACAATAAAGACGTGGGCTGCTCTTGCATTCTTGTGCTGTTGAGCACTGCTCTGCTCCACACTGCCCGCTGTTATTGCTGATGTCTTGCACACATGTGTTCCTTAACCTTGGAACCTCACCTTCAGAAATCTCCCTTTGGCCCACAGAGCAGGCTGACAACTGATGTAGTTGGACAGGACATTGAGGTCAATGATTCCATGGTGGCTGGGGAAACAGTGCCTGAAGGCAAGGGAGAGTCCCAGGCAATGGCTGATAGGCAACCCCTGGCCTGAACATGGCTACCTGTAGCGACCTTCTTGGCAGCATAGAAGGCCCCAGAGGCGTAGGAAACAATCTATTCGGGGCCTGTGGATGTCTTTCAAGCCTTAGAATCCATAGACAGACAAATTCCTCCCCTTTCACCAGGAAACTGGGGTGAGTGGCTTGGCTCTTCTTCACTGTCCTCCACCACACAAATCAAGAGGCTGATGGCCTTGTCAGGAAGTAGACCAGCCACAGCAGATAGAGGAGGACCTTGAGCAATGGCTGGCTGCTGCAGAGCTCATGTTGTGAGGCCTGGGAGGCACTGCCTTCTCCAGAAATATCTCCAGAAATGTAAGTCCCGATATCCAAGAAACCCACTAGGTAAAATGCCCTGGTTTTGCATGTTAGGCCAGCTATTCATCAAAAAGTGGAGGTAGAAGAACCACTACCCCAGGAAGGAGGACCAGGAGGGCCACGTACCTCTACCTAGCACACAACATACATGACCTGTACAGCCACAACTATGGAGCTGCAGGAGCTGGCAAAACAATTCAAGCAGAAGGTTGTGAAAGAGTGCCCATGTGGCTGCTGTAACTATGGGACTATGGGGCTGATAACATGCAATTAAGCCCACAGAGAATGTCCAAAATAGCCAGCGTAGCCAGCACTCCCCACATGAGACGAGTTTTACAGGATGTGCAGAGGACGGCCCCAGAAGCAGGTAATCAGACTGTGATAAATTGGTGATGTCAGAGGCTGGGTTTGGGTGAATCCAGGTGATCTGCCAGAGCAAGTCACTAACTGGACAACCTGTCTAGACTTGATAACTGTGCTATACGAAATAGGCAGGAAGCAAATGCTCTTTGCACTGCAGCACTGTAGCCCAGATGAGGAACTGCTGATGGCACTGATGAAGGATATGATCTTGCCAAGCAGATCAACTGACAGGTTTGGGTCAGTGGAAGCCCTTCTAGCCCCCTTTACAGAACACACTATCCACATGTGGATAGATGTGGATGCCTTGACCAGAATGAAAGATATGAAAGAGAAGCACCATGGTAAGGTGAGATCTGTAAAAAGTTCCTCAGCCTCTTGATTTGTCATTTTGGTGTTTCTGAAGTCAGGGAGTTCACATCTGCACCAGTGATGTCCTCTGTTGGGTCCTAACATGGCAATGGCATCACACAGGGTGAGCCAACCTGACAATGAGCAGTCTTGGGGTGACAGAGAGGAGCCAAGAGGCCAGGAAGGGGCCAGCTTTGCTCCAGTATATCAATCTGCTCTCCTAGAAATCAATCCACTCCTCAGGATTAGCATGAATCCCTTCCAAATGGTGCTGCCATGACCCGATCACCTTCTACCACAGCCTGTTCAAGCTTCACCACTTCTTACTACCATTTCTTTGGAGTCAAGCTTCTTGTACGTGGACTCTCAGAGGCAAAACCACACCGAAAGCTGAGCACCCAGTCACCTAGTGTTCCATGAGAGCTTCTTTATTTTTCCAGTATTGGGGATTCAACCCAGGGCTTTCAAACTGAACTACATTCTCAGCCCATATTTTATTTTTTGAGTCAGGAAATCACTGAGTCACCAAGTTGCCCAGACTGGACACAAACTTGCAATCCTGCTTCAGCCGAAGTGCAGATGGTAATCTTTGGAGATGGCAGGCATATTTCTCCGGACCTCCATTGCTTCCTCGAGGGAACCAGGATGAGGCGGGATGTATGATCCAATGCCCCACGCTGAGGGCTGGGATTAAGCCTTGAGATAGAGGTTATGAATTCCTGGTGCTTCAAAGATGACACAGTAGAGCTGAAGCACTAACCTCCAAGCATTAGATACTATCTCAATGGTGTTATGCAGATTACTCTTTCTGCATATCCTTCTCTCTGCATTTGCAGAAGTGATTACAGACCTGTACCTAGCCCAGCTCATGGCACTCACCTACTTTCCAGGATTCTCACAGTGACTCATCATCAAGCCACTCCTTTCTTCACAAATGAATAAAAACTGGATTCAGCCTTGTGTGGAGGCTTTGGTCCTGGCTAGCCATCATCATGGCTGGACTTGGGACCCCTCAGCTCCCCATAACTACAAATATGCCTTAGTGTCTTTATTCTTGCCGTGGGTTGTACTGGAAGTGGTAGATTGGAATTAACTTGCTAGAATTCCAGTAACTTTTCCTGGGATTACAAATCCTAACTTCCTGAGCCATAAGGAGGACTGGGAATGGCTTTCTAAGGGTCCAATCTATGAAAGATTAGTTAAGCCCAAGCATTTAGAACTAAGACCTCAAGTCAAAAAAGGGGAAGGTCCACCAATTTCCACTGTCCACATGCACTGCCCTCCTCTTATGATGAAGCACGAAGGCCCTCACCACTGCGCCAGCACAAAACCCATGGTCTTCTCAGCCTCCAGAACCATGAGCCAAATAAACTTCCGGTCTTTATAAACTACCCAGTCACTGGCATTCTGTTACAGCACTGCAAAATGACCTAAAACAATTTTGTACTCTCTGTGGCTCAGACAGTAGCTCAGGGAGCAATCTCCACGCTATTTCCTCTTGACTCCCAACACCACTCTCTCTAGGTCTCCCCTCACCTAGATCTAATTGTCTACCTATCTGTCTGTCTGCCTGCCCATCTGTCTGTCTCTCTCTCCCTGCCTTCCTCTCTGTCCTGGTCTCTGATCTCTGTCTCCCATTCACCCTTCTGTCTATCTCTCTCCATCCCTGATCTGGTTTTTTACCTCCTTTTTTTAAAAAGGACATGGTCTCACTAAGTCATTAAGTTGCATAGGACAGGCTTGAACTTGCAATCCTCCTGCCTCAGCCTCCCAGAATGCTGGAATTACAGGGGTACCCTGATTTCAATCATCACATGACCACAACCCTGTGCCTTTCTTCCTTCCATTGGCCAGCCTCAACTTCCCTACATGCACAACACAGAGGCTCCATAGTGGGCCCCTCCTGCACCAGCACCTGCTTCAGAGGATTCAACCGGCTGGGCACAGACAGCTATGCAGCTAGAGAGATCTGTTTGTTTGTTTGTTGTTTTTCTTTATTTAAATGTTTTTGGGAGCTGGGGATATAGGTCAATGGAATAAGCACCTGCCTGGGAAGCACAAGGTCCTGAGTTTGATCCCTGGTACTGAAAAAAAAAAAAAAAGTGCTTTAAATGTTTTCAGTTTTTTTTAAGAGTGTCTTGCTATGTAGTTTATGCTGGCCTTGAACTCACTATACAGCCTAGGGTAGCCTCAAACTCACAGCAGTCCTCCTGCCTCAGCCTCCTGAGTGTGCTAGGATTACATGAGATGGGCTGGGGCTGGGGCTGGGGTTGTAGCTCACTAGTATAGAGAATCTTTCACATGTGTGAGGCTGTGCGTCTGATTGCCAGCACTGAAAAATTAAACTAAAATCACAAATCAGATCAAGTCCCTTCTTCCTTCACTCAAAATATTCCTATGGCTTCTATCTGTATCACCCTCCTGGGAGGAAGTGGGTGAAGAGCTGATGTGCCTCAGGGGACAACGTGGTGGGAGCCAGCAGACCCCAGCAAGGGTGAACAGAGGGCAGAGCACAGCTTCGGGACTCAGGGCCTCCTTCCTGGAGAAATTCCTCTGCAGATTAAAGGCTTGTTTGCAGGGTGTTTTTTGCTCTCACAGGAGCACTCTCAGGAGGCCTGGCATGGGAATGTCACCTGAGAAGGGGCCTGGCCAGGGCTCCTCCCCCAACGGCTTTGCTGGCTACACGTGACTGCGCTTGCGGGAGCGGCAGCCCCCACCTCCTTCCAGTGCTGCCACATCACTGGGCCAGGTGGGGAGAGGATCATCACCCGTCTACACCTGCTCGACCAGGACACAAACACAGTGGGCCCTTTGTTGGGTAGTGTAAACCCTTTAGGTGCTGGGTTCTGGGGAACTCTGGGAGATCTAGAAAGGACCAGAGCCATATGGGGGGACCCTCGGAGCAGCAGACACTTGCTGGCCTGTGTGGGAAGTGCCTCAGTGCTTTACCAATATTATAGCCATGCCAGCCTTGGCCCCAAGACCCTAAAATGCTACAGTTCTGTCAGTAGTGGCTCTAGGTGACAGTGTAGCAGTAGCAGGAAGACCTGCCCTGCCCTTCACCTCTTGGAATCACTGTTTGCCAATTGTAAAGTGAGATAATGCCTACCATGCCCAAGCAGAGGAATGACCAGGGGTGGCCGCTGAGTTCCTTGGCAGACAAGACAATGCTGTGGCTAGGCGCGACCCTGGCAGGGTGGTATGAATCGCTGCGTGAGCCCAGCACTCTGGTAGCCTGAGACAGGAGGATTGCAAGTTTGAGCTCAGCCTGAGAAATTTATGACTTATGGAGGCCCTGTCAGATAAAATAAAATGAAAAAAATAAAAATCGGGGCTGGGGATCTAGCTCATTGCTAGCTCTGGGTTAATCCCCACTGCTATAACAGCTTAGTTATTTCAGCCCATAAGTAAACAGAATCAGCTAAGGTAGAGTTGGCTGGCAAAAGTAAATAGCACCCATCAAGTTAAGAGCTAATGCAAACAGCTATTTAAGATTAAAATATATTAAAAGACGAGAATAAAAGATAAAGGGCTAGGGTGAGGATGAAGAGATAAGCACCTTTCCTCCAGGAAAAAGGTTCTTGTGCAGAGTACGCTAAGTCAGTTGGCTGCAGCTTCCTAACCAGCGGGAGCAGGGAGGCAGGCTGGGGTTCTCACACATGCTTGCCCTTGCCTTTTAATCTCTGAGCATACTGGAGCACAGGATCGTTTTGCAACAGCAGGGCAGGGCTTGCTCTCTGCTGCCCCTTGTGGAGAGGCAAAGTTACCTGAGGATGATTCTTTCATCTAGATGAACACAATTCAATCTGGTTGGCATTCCTTCCTATTGGCTTAATTATAATGGCAAGGTTTCACTCTCAAAATAATCCCACTATGGGGAATAAATTACATGGTCCCTCGGTTTAAGGCCCCCTGATTATACAGCCTAGATACCTTTCTTCAACATGAGTTTATAAATATCAAAGAATGTACAGTTTACATCATAAACAAGTTGTATGTTAAAGAAGTGGGCTTTGCAAACAACACAAACAGGTGACTTGTATTAACTGCTTAACTCTGTGACAGGCAATTTTGCCTTTATTCAAGCATGTAATGCTTCCTTACTTTAAGGAAGCTGTGGTACATGCCAGTAATACTAGCACTTGAGAGAGTGAGGCTGGAAGATTACAAATTTAAGCCCAGTTTGAGCTCACTTGGGAGACCATATATCAAAATAAAAAGTAAAAAGGTAGTTCAGTGCTAAGACCCTGGGTTCAATTCCTTGTACAAAAAAAAGCACAAACAAAACCTATACTAATAGCTCCATTTTATAAATGAAGAAACTGAGGCATGGAGATCACCAACTGGTGAAGCCAGGATTTGTGCCATTCTATACCACAATACAATATTGTGTCTCCCATCATAGGTTGTGACAAGTTCAAACTCTATATTAGTAAAAGTCTCAGGCTGCATTTAGTGAGTGCTCCCTGGACCAAAAGCCCCAAATGTCTGGAGTGTGCACCCCACACCACGCCACAGCTCTGCTGGGACATGTGACTGCTGGATCATAAATCCACACCAATGATGAACTAGAGAGGCAGAGTTTAAAATAGGGAATATGGTTTATTTGGGAAAAGGCAGAAAAACAAAAGATAGCTATCCGGCAAAACTAGGGAGCATCAGAAAGTGAATACCCATAGGCTTTTCCCCTCGGCTCCTTTTTACTAAGACTGGTTGTCCTTGCCCATGCTGGGCAACTGGAACGGGCAGTAATCTGATTGGCTCTCTGGCCGTCTTTGACTCTAGCCTGGGTGCCTCTGTCTACATCCTTTTGGCCATTTGATGCTCTTTTGTGATGGGTAAATTTGGGGAGGAGGAGCCTCACAGAAGAGCACCTTAGAGTTAGAAGTGAAGTGAAGGGGAAACACGTGTATCTGGTGCAGTGGCACAGTGATGCCAAGGTGAGACTATACAGACCCATGCATACGTATAGGTGCGTGTGTTGTTTATATATTAAATAAGAGTACTTCGGTGGCTGCCCCTTACCTACATTTTATTTTGTCAGGTGAAGGTGGGGCTGGTTATCCTGGTCTTTCTTATTCCTGGCTACATCCCTGTTTTGGCTGCCAACCTTCCTGCTAAATTATTTCATTAATTGTGTTACTTGGCGCCTTCCTAGGCCAGGTTTCTTTCTCTTTCTTTACCTTTGTCTTTGTAATTGCAGAGAAAGTTGCCTTTAGGAATATTTTCTACTAATTTCTTTAATAAGGCTTAATGAGATAGTATTTTATATCTCCCCATGATCTCCTGTCCCTACTACTCTCAGGATTTTTCCTCTCTTTTCTTTTCTTTTTTCTTTTCTTTTCTTTCTTTTCTCTCTTCACTGAATCCAGGGCCCTCACAACAAGCTACATGCCTAACCCCGCCCCCCCTTTTTTTTGGACGCAAGGTCTTTTTCTTTTTTGGTACTGGGAATTGAACTCAGGGTCTCATGCTTACCAGGTAGCTGCCATACTGATAAGCTACATCCCTGACCCTGGATGCAAAGTTTTATTAACTTATCTAGGCTAAGCTCAAACTTGTGATCATCTTGCCTCAACCTCCCCAGAGTTCTGGGATTACAGGCATGTGCCACCAGATCTAGCTTCATGGGCATCTTATTTTAGCTCCAACATGGCCTGTGGAGTAGGTACAGTAACTGGATGAGGAACCCTGTTTCAGTTATTTTAAATTTTAAAGAAAAAAAAACCCAACTCAGAAGGCCTGTGAACTGCTCTCACCAGGGTTCGTGCGTGGGCCCTCCCTGTGCATGCCCAGCGCTGAGTGAGATACAAGTGCGGGTACCCAACGAGTTGCTGACACTGTGGCTTGGGTCTGGGCTTCACTTGCACCCTGCCTTCCTAGAGGTCTCACACACAGGCAGTCTGTGATTGCTGTTGGTGGGGCCCATGCCCGGCTCCAGAGGGTGGCCTGAACTGACTGGAGAAGCAGAATCAGGCAGGTCACAACCCACTGACAGCACAGTTCCCAGTTGAATGCTGCCAAGAACCAGGTATTTCCCATCTATTTTTGGGGGGGGGCCCACTGTGTTTGTGTGGACCTGGTCGAGCAGGTGTAACCGGCGGTAATCCTCTCCCCACCTGGCCCCGTGATGTGGCAGCACTGGAAGGAGGTGGGGGCTGCCGCTCCCGCAAGCGCAGTCACGTGTAGCCAGCAAAGCCGTTGGGGGAGGAGCCCTGGCCAGGCCCCTTCTCAGGTGACATTCCCATGCCAGGCCTCCTGAGAGTGCTCCTGTGAGAGCAAAAAACACCCTGCAAACAAGCCTTTAATCTGCAGAGGAATTTCTCCAGGAAGGAGGCCCTGAGTCCCGAAGCTGTGCTCTGCCCTCTGTTCACCCTTGCTGGGGTCTGCTGGCTCCCACCACGTTGTCCCCCGAGGCACATCAGCTCTTCACTCACTCCCTCCCGGGAGGGTGCTGTGGTTTGTATGTTTTGTTCAGAAAATTTACAAAACTGTTAGGGCATGAGGCTCCCACCTCATGAATGGAATGTTTTTCTCGGTAGACTAAATCGGGTCTCTTGGGACTTGATTAGTTACCAGCAGAGCCTGGGTCTCTGAACGAGCTCACCAAAGTCCATTCAGGAAGCAGACGCCCTCCTTAGGTTTTACTCAGCGAAGAGCAAGCTTTTCTCCAGTCAGTGAGCCTTGGAGGCCTGTTGGTTACAGCATCCAGTGGAATTGTGTTTTGCTTTGTTTTACCTTACTTTTTGCAGTGCAAGGAATTGAACATGCGGCCTCATACATGTAGGAAACGTACTCTACCGTTGAGCTGCATTCCCAGCCCTTTTCTCTCTCCACCCAGTTTTGAGACAGCCTCACTAAATTGCCCAGGCTGGCCTTGAATTTGCAATCCTGCTGCCTAAGCCTCCTGAGTGCTGAGATTACAGACATACACCACCATACCTGGCTAACATTCCCTTTCATAGATGAGGACAGACTTAGAAAAATGGGAGATTTTCACACGATCCATGGTACTGCTGAATTAGCTAGGCCAGGTGCCGCTAGTTGAGCTGGGTGTGGTGGCACATGCCTCTAATCTGAGCTGCAGCAGAGGCTGAGGCAGGAGGATTGCCACCTGTTTAAGGCCAGCCTGGGCTACATAGTGAGACCCTGTCTTAAAAACAGAGAGAAGGTGTCCGCAGGGCTGGTTCCTTCCAAGGGCTGCAGGGAGAATGTTTTGGGCCTCTTCCCTCACATGTGGTGGGCTGCAGCCAATCTCTGGCATTCCATGGCTCATACTTACATCACCCATCTCTGATTTTGTCTTCATGTGCCTCTCCCTATGTATTTCACAATGCCTAAATTTCCCTATTTTTTTTTTCCTCTTGGCAGTACTGGGAATTGAACCCAGGACCTCAGGACACACTGAGCTATATCCCCATCCCTTTTTTAAAAAAATTTTATTTGAGGCAGATCTTACCAAGTTTTTAAGTTTCCCAGGCCAGGCTCAAACTTGTGATCCTCCTGCCTCAACTTTCAAATTTCTCTTTTTTAGAAAGACAGTCATGTGGGGCTCACAGCTGCCTCATAACCCAAGTACAGCTTAATTTAATCATATGCAAAGACTCTGTCCCCAAGTAAAGTCACACTTACTGGGGCAAGGAGGTATGATTCCACTCTTTTGCAAGGTCACAACACAATGGCAGAGACGCAGCAACGAATTGGGTGTGTGGAGCAGATGCTGGGGGAAGAATCAGTGGGATTTGCAGATAGGCTGCTTAGGGAACATGGCAGGGAGGTAACTCTTCAAAGGAGCTGGGGTTCTGGCTAGGATGCTGGCATGAAGAAAAGATTCCTAAACACATCGAGGGCTGGCAGCTGCCCTACTCTTGCCAGCTGCTTGGTGACCATGTGACAGGCAGGGCCTGAGCAACCTTTCACGGGGACACTGGGCCAGGACTGCGCCACTCTGGCAAGGTGAAGTTGGAAGAAGCACCACATTACAGACTGAATAGTAGAGAGCTTTTGGTTGGTTGGTTAATTTTGAGACAGGGTCTTACTCTGTAACTCAAGTTGCCCTTGAACTTTCAGGTAACCCCTGCCTCAGCCTCCAGAACACTGAGGTCACAAGTGTTCACTACCACCCCCAGCTGACATTGGAATTTTATAATTTGTGTGTGTGTGTGTGTGTGATCCTGAAATTGAACCACAACCTTTGCATTGAGCTACATTCACAGCCCTTTTTCTATTTTTTATTTTGAGACAGGGTCTAATTAAATCGCCAAGTTGTCCAGGCTGGGTTCAAATTTTCTATCCTCCTGCCTCAGCTTCCCAGAGCACTGGGATTATAGGCATGTGCAACTACCATGAATTTTGTTTTAATTTTAAAACTAGAGATTCTTGAATAATAATAAACATTTGCAGAGCACTTCTAAGTCCGAGAGTGCACCAAACAATTCACATTCCCAGATTTATTTGCCCCCCCCCATTGCGTCTGAGTCCCACAGCCTCTTTCTCCAGGGGAGAAACTGCTAGAGGCGGAGAGTCTCTGGCTGGGCTGAGAATATGACCAAAATGAATTTGAGCCCAGATCTCCCTCACTCCAAGCCCTGAAGACAACAAGCCTTCCCCTCACTGACACCAACACTTGTTTTGAGAAAGGGTCTCTCTAAATTCGGGCTGGCCTCAGCCTCCTGAGCTCAGTCAGTCCTCCCACCACGGCCTCCCAAGGAGCTGGAACTACAGTAGGGGAGTGCTACTGCACCAAGCCCAGTACCGATATGATTAACAAGGCTCATAACAAGAGTGCTGTAGGCAGAGGGCGTTTGAATCCAAGCCCAAGGTCTGTCTTCAGAGTCCACCTTGGGACAGCCCAAGGGTCCCCTCCCCTTCCCCGATGCTTGAAGGAATCAAAGGCCAGAGGAGAAGGGTCTGGTGCATGGTCCTCACACAAGCTGGGTGGCAGCCATGAGGACGAGGGAGAGGTCCAGCTCAGGGCCCTGCTTCTGCAGACATTCTTTCGTGCATAGCTCTCACACCCTTGTTGAGCAGGACACAGACACTCAGGACAGGTGCCCTAAACTCCTGAGGGATTCTTCTGAAACTAATACCTGTCCACTCCATTCACCCTACAGAACTGCTGCCTCCACCTGGTTCTGTGTGGCTTTTTTTTTTTTTCCTGAGACAGGTTCTCACTAAGTTACCCAGGTCGCATTCAAACTTGTGTTATTTCTGCCTCAGCCTGCCAGAGAGCTGGGGTTAGAGGTGCACACCACCAAGCCTGGCTTTCTCTGTGCCTTCTAAAGAGGAGGACTAGCCAGGCGTGATGGCACATACCTATAATCCCAGCACTTAGGAGGCTGAGGCAGGAGGATCACTAAGAGTTTGAGGCCAACCTGAACTACATAGCAAGACACTGTCTCATAAAAATCAAAAAGTAAAATAAAGAGAACTGTGTTCAAATCCTTGCCTTGCCTGTGTGGTCCACCCAAAGACCCTTCCCCTCCCTGTACCTCAGTTTCTCATAAAAGGAGAGTGGCATATACGGAAGCCATGCAGAGGGGAGTAGATCAGAGGTAACTGGTCTACATTCAGATTCCGGACCTGCCACTTAGGAGCTGTGTGAATTTGCACAAATATCTGAACCTCGGGTTGTCTGTTGTTGCTGTCTGTTTTTGTGGACATGGCCTCTGCAGTCTCTTCAGTCCCAGTGGCCTAAAGGGCACAGAGGGGGAGCGGGGCCTCCTCGTGAGGGTGCAGTAGCTGGGCCAGGTGCGCCAAGCCATCCACTTCTTGGCAGAGCAAGTTACCCTGCAAGTTGAGGAGGAACACCCATGGGAAGGAGACAAGAGGCCAGAAGGCTGCAGGCTGCTGGAGGCACACAGGGTTGTTTGAGACTCCGTGAGGACACGAGGGCGCCACACCTGGCCGATAAGAGCACCTCCAAATAAGGCATCCTCCGAAAGGAGTGGTGCTCCCCGCTCCTCTACGAAACCAGATGCCATCATGGGGAGGGGACTTGCGGTACTGCGGTTAGGGACTCTGAGCCTCCAGAGCTGGACAGGAACCAAGGCGCTCTGATCCAACATAGAGCCCTATGACCCAGACCCTGAGTTCCACCTGCTGTTGCAAAACAGTGTGCAGAAGGTCAGTGACAGAGATAGCAAAGGAACTAGGAAGTAGAACAAGGGCAAAAGGAACCTTATTGAAATATAGGCTGTGAGAGTCAGAGGGCAGTCAGCACAGGTGACCATGCAAAGGAGCTCCCAGGGCGAGCTTTTATTTGGTTGCTGACCTGGGCCAGAAGCCACAGCATGCTCATGAGATTCAGCAAGCGTGAGCAATAGGTTATTTTTAGTATAGGGTAAACAGCCCGTGTGACATAATCTGTACAAGATGACAACAGACCAAGAAATATCCTGAGAAAATGAACAGCTGGTAAGCGGAACCCCAAGCCTTGCCTTGGCCCAAGCACAGACCTCAGAGGGTGGTCACATTCTGACCCGGTCACACCTCAGGGTGCAGCCAAGCTACTGACTCCAGGGAGACCCCGCCCCTAGCCCGAGCCATGAAGGGCACCTCTGGGAAGGACCAGCAGGAGCACAGCCCAGGAGAGCGGGTGCCACATGTCACCGGTTAGAGGTGGACGAGAACATGTGTAGACAGACAGAACCCATCCAGGGAGGTTTTGGAAAACTGACCCTGAGAGGTTCTCTGGGCTGTTAGCAAAACACGTGAGTGTGGTGTTGAGGGTTCGCTTTTCACTTAGGGCCTTGGGGAACCATAGAGGGCTTTAAGCAGGACAAGAGCATGATCACATTGGTGCTTTTAAAAAAAAAGAAATCACTCCAAATCAGGCGCAGTGGTGCACACCCGTAACTCCAGCAGTCTAGGAGGCTGAAGCAGAAGCATCAAAACTTCAAACCCAGAGCTGGGGATATAGCTCCACGGTGCAGCGCCAACCAACCTGGCAAACACAAGGCCCTTAGTTCAATTCCTGATACCCACAAAAAAAAAAAAAGAAAGAAATTCAAATCCAGCCTAGGCAATTTAGCAAGTTAGCAAGACCCTGTCTCAAAATACAGTAAAAAATAAAAAATAAATTAAGCACTGGGACGTAGCTCAACAGGAAGGCCCTGGATTCAATCCTCAGTTTAAAAAACAAACAATAACAAACACACACACACACACACACACACACACACACACACCTCATCTCCTGGGAAGACTGCGCCCTCTAGTGGCAGAAGGGAAGCCCTGAACTAAGACTGCTTAAATTGAGAAAGCGCTCGCTTTGGGAAGCGACTGCTCTGTCACCTTTCCCGAATTTCATAATCACCTGGCCAGGAAGGACACTAAAGCGGATGGATGCAGCCCCGCAAAGAGTTGTCCACAAATTATGCACGAAAGTCTACACTAGGTGCTTTACAGTGTTGTCTCTGAATCGTCCTGACAACTCGGAAGTTCCTTCGGTTTAGAAATGAATTAAATGCTGCCAAACTATAATAAATGTCTCAGCTAAAGGAATAGTAAAAGATCTCAGCGAGGCAGAGGCAGAGGCGGAGCCATTTTCAAGCTTAGGGCTGGGGAGATAGCGCCACCTGCTGGTATATTGTCTGCACTGCTTCTGGTCCAGAGGGTGCATGGAGATACAAATTCTAACCAAGGGCTGGCTGGAGGTGCCGCTCAGTGGGAGAGCTTCCCTCTACAGTGCTGTGGGTTCGACATTCAGTGCCACAGTAAAAAGGGAAAGAAAAAGAAAACTGTTTCCCAGATGTAGTGGCTCACACCTCTGCACCAGTGGGGAAGTTAAGGCAGAAGGATCACAAGTTCAGGCCAGCCTGGGCCATTTCATAAAACACTGTCTCAAACTAAAACTACAAAAAGGGCTGGAGACACATCTCTGTCTCAGCATTCTCTGGGTTCAATACCCAGTACCGCCAGAAAAAAGGAAAAAAGAACAGCACATACCTGTAATCCCAGCACTTGGGAGGCTGAGGCAGGAGGATCACTGCAAGTTCGAGGCCAGCCTGGGCTAAAAGGTGAGTTCAAGGCCAGCCTGAACTGCATGGTAAAACCCTATCTCAAAAAGACAAAAGAAGGAAGGAAGGAAGGAAGGAAGGAAGGAAGGAAGGAAGGAAAGGAGGAAGAAAGGAAGGGAAGGAAGGAAAAGGCACTTATTCCGGAGTCCAGGGAAGGCTGGTGACAGTTTCCACCCATCATTTCCCAGAGGAGTCACGTGGACAATGCTTCCTCCTTCCACCGACAGTATGTGCTGACGCAAATGAAT
The DNA here is from genome assembly GCA_004027595.1 of Dinomys branickii. Lineage (NCBI taxonomy): Eukaryota > Metazoa > Chordata > Mammalia > Rodentia > Dinomyidae > Dinomys > Dinomys branickii. The sequence goes on from PVLD010026865.1 coordinate 19,599, forward strand.
GTTGCCAGCGCCAGAAGCTCACAGCCCTGGTGTCCAAGGTGTCCCTGGCATCAGTGACATAGGCATGAAGCACCAACTGGCCTGACCTTAATTCCTCCTCTCCAACCACAGAGGCCAGACTTGTACAGTGGTCCAATCCCAGGCATTCACCATGAACCGCATTGTTAGCGTAAAGGATAGGACATGCCCAGGGACGTGCAGACACTGTTATCAAGCAGAATATCTCAAGCACTTCCTTTGGAATGGGCAAAGTGTGAGGACCCTAGACTTTTTTTTTTCCATACAGTACTGGATAATGAACGCAGGGTGTTCACACTGACCTACATCTCCAGTCCCCCTTCCCTTTTTTTCTCTTAGCCAGGGTCTCACCAAATCACTAGGTTGCCCACATAGAGCTCAGACTGGCAGTCCTCCTGCCTCAGCCTCCTAGAGTGCTGGGATTATAAGCGTGCACCACTATGCCCTCCCCACAGTTACCTCTGCAGTGTAATGGCCTACCTTCGTACTCAAAGAGCTGGATCTCCCTCACCAGTTTCTCTGCTCTTCTCTCCTCTCCCTCCCCCATCTCTCTGTCTCTCTATCTCTACCTGTCTCTGTCTCTGTCTGTCTCTGTCTTTCCAGGGTCTTACTAAATCATCCAAACGAGTTGGCCTTGCGCTTGCAATCCTCCTGCCTCAGCCTCCAGAGTATTTAATATTACAGGCATCCACCACCATACCTGGCCTTGAATTTGCTCCCTGAACACCATTTTCTCATCTGCAAATCATAGATAAGACGGTGGGCACAGTGCTAAGCAGCACTCCAGAAGCCCCAGTAACAACCAACATGGTGATTCATTGATAATAATGTATTCTGTCTGTTACTTTTTATTGTGTAAATGTCCAGACTTAACAAAAAAGCTGAAACAACCTTACAGTGAACACCTGTGTGCCCTCATCCAGGCTTCCCCACCATTAACATTTTGCAGTATTGATGCTATCTGTGTTTACGCACAAACTGGTATACCCAAAAGTTTCATGTTCTGGAGAGTACTTAATGTGTCTCTCTAGTCACATGTTAATAATGTATTAGGCACTGGAAAATTGCTAAGAGAATAGATTTTATTATTTTTACTTTAAAGAGAATAAAAAACAATAAAGTAACAACAACATAGGCAAAAACAAAACAAAGTAAAAACAATAAAAATAATACAGGTTTTCAAAACAGTATGAGAGGAAATAACAGTGGTCGTTATAGCACGTATTGTTATCTTCAACGAAGTTGCTCAGATTACCAGATGTAAGACTGTAAGATTTATCAAACCATTAAAGAGAATAAAAAATAACTTTTAAAAAATGAGAAGCGATACAGAGCTGCACTAGACAAGATGGTAGGAATTCACAGTGGTTGTCATACTGCATATTGTTGTCTTTAAATTAGTTGTTCAGATTACCAGATATGAGCATGCAAAATTCATCAAAAAAAATTTAAGCATTAACATTCCTTTCAATAAACCATTAGAGAGAGTCCGGGGAAGATGGCGACCAGGTGAGCAGCAAGGGAGCGAACCTCCTTAATAAACACCGCCAGCTCAAGACAGACTTGGCGAGCGTGAATGCCGGGACCTCGGCTGGGAAGTTTAAACTGGGCGTATTTCTCTGAGATGCCGGGGGAGATGTGGTAGGGCGGACTAGGCTGCCGGGGCGAGACGTGGGAAAGCCCCAGACGCTGGGAGCCGGGGACGATCCGCGCGGGGAGGAAGCTTGGCTCGGTCCAAGCGCCGTGGGAGCGCAGCCGGCTCGGTCCCTCCCGCCTCCCGAGCCGGTGCAGCCCTCCCCCCCCCCCCCGGCGACTCCCGACAGAGATCGGCTTGCCAGCGGCGGAGACGCCCGGCAATCCCACGTTTCGCATGTGTCGGGCGAGCCGCGCGGAGGGCCCCAAACGCCGGGAGCGGAGAGAAAGATTTGCTGGATCCTGGCGCCCC
>PVLD010026866.1:0-21562 GCA_004027595.1 Dinomys branickii
TCCTGGACAAGCCCAGGGGAGTGACACATGGGGAAGGGTGCAGCTGAGATACACACAGAGCTTCAGTTCAAGGCAACACTTAGTGGCCTCTGCGTCTCCCAGCGGGGTCACCACAGCAGCAACCTGTGGAGTGGGACCTGTTCTGGATTTTCACACCAGAGACATCTGAACCGTAGCACAGGGCTGAGGGCGGGGAGAGTGTGCAAGTACAGAGTGCACCTTGGGTGGAGTCGCTCTGCTTGGATTTGGGCTCCAGAGCCTGGGATTTGTCAGCTGTCTGAGGACTTTGTCACTCACGAGCTAAGTCAGGGATTTCCAGACGTTGGTGATTAGGCACATCAGAGAGCATGTGGATGTGTCTAATGTTTTTTGTTGTAATCATGGTTGTAGGGTATGAACAAGATCTATAGCATCTTGTTGATAGAGGTCAAAGGTGTTTAGTGTCACACAACACGTAGGACAGCTCTTAACAGAAGAAAGTATTGCCCCCCAAATACCTCTAGTGCTCCTTGATAACCTTATTTTAGGCTTACATTTTTCTACTCTTGTGCTCCTGCTCATCACTACTGGATCACACCCCACAGCTTCATGTACACTTTTATGCTGGCTATAAACTCCAGAGACTGATGAGCGCTGTCTGCATATGCTGTCACTGAGCTACACCTCGGCCTCATGTACGTGTACGGTTAGTGTGGCGAGATGGGAATATGCTAGAGAATTCATCCTGTATTATGCTTAATTCACGGCATAGTATTTTCCAGGTGCATTTGCGTGGCTGTCTGTGCATGCAGCTTCTGCCAAGGTGGTGTCTGCTGTTTGTGTCCGTGACACCTTATTTGCCTTTGCACAGTGATGACAAGGCAGGCATCTGTAGTTCTGCCGCTGCTGTCAGTGCCACAAGCAGCATTCTCTTTCTGGCTGCCCTACAAGCAGATTTGAGAACATGCATAAATGCTCAGGAGTATGTTTGCTGTTGCACGGAGTGTGGATTCGTTTACAGTCTGAATATACACCGTCCACATCACCACCACACGTGGGCGAAAGTGTCTACTTCTCATAAGCAGCCAGTGCCATACTTGATTAGTTTCATGGGTCCATAGTAAAATTTAATTGGTTCTTTTCATTTTGTCTCTCCTTGTGCCTCCTTTTGTGCATTCTTTTGTCCTTTCCTCTGCAAGCCCTTCTATGTTTGTATCATATTCTCGTATTTGTGGTGAAGATTCTTTTTTGATACAATCTTCTTTTTAGTTTAGTTATTTCCTTGTCATTTACAGAGAATCAACATAACGTCACATCATTTTCCATGCATATGTTAATGTCAAGTATTTTCCTTGTGGAACAGAAATCCTAACTTTCTGTATCTTTTGAAATCACTTTAACATTTGTGTCTATACAATTTTATTTTTGAAGAGTTCCTCACTCCTGATAAGTCATTTTCCTATACTTCTTTTCAGATTTCAGTTTCATATTTTATATATTTCTTCACTTGTTCTAGTGCGCATCTTTGAAAGTTTGTGATGCAAGCCGGGTGTGGTGGTGCACACCTATAATCCTAGAACTTGGGAGGCTGAGGCAGGAGGATCATTGCAAGTTCGAGACCAGCCTGGGCTACATAGTGAGCTCACGGCCAACCTGAACTGCATAGTGAGACCTTGTCTCAAAAAAATAGAATAAAATGAAAAAAAATAAAAAAAGAAAGTTTGTGGTGCAAGCATCAGGTTCAGTTGTCATATAAAAAGAGCACTTTACCACCTTGAAGGAATGATGAACACATCTTTGTGCTGAATTGCACTGCCAGCCTTACCGTCTGTGGCTTTACAGCAAATGTATTTCTTGATATTTCTTATACATTTAGTGTGTCTACATAGTGTCTTCAGTGAGAGGCTTAAGTGACCATATCTGTATAGCATGTTCTAAACAATGGGGAATCATAGCCATTTACTTTTTTTGAAAAATGTAACAGGGTCATTTGGTTTTTAGAAAAAATTCAATCGATGTTTGTTAGGTATTCATAGATACTATAAATGTAGTTTCATTGAGCATAAAGTGTAAAGGATTCATACCACATTGCATCATCGTATCTAAGTTTGTAAAGTATTCCCCTGATAATCAGGTCCATCTTCTCCAATTTTCCTTGTATGTATTATTTTTCTCTTTGGCAGTGATGCAGACTTTTAAAGAATTTTTTGATATTCACAGTCATTTTTCAAGTGGGTTGTACAAATACTTAGTGGTGGGTGAGACCATTTCTAGGCATCAGTGACTTCAATGCTATACAGTGATGTGGGAGAAGGAATTATCTTCAATAAAACTACACAAACTGGTACAGACTGGGTGAGGATGCAGATGGGAACATCTGTCTGTTTCCTTTCAAGGTAGACTGTAGAGGTACTGTATTAACACAAATTTTAAACAACTTCTATCTTACAAGTAATTGTGTTTTTGAAAATGTTTCCTCGCTAAAATGTCCACTGTACCCACATGTTATAGGGATATTCTTACACTTTTGATTCTATCAGTAACAGATTTTTTCCATTTGCACTGGTAATAGGCTACTGGCCCTTAAACAACAAACTTTTAGGTTTCCATGCAGTTTTTGTGTGCAGTGACCTTGAAATCAAAATATTTGAGAGCTGTGTATTTATAATTTGTGCTCTGGACTGTGCTTCATGCAGCTTCACTGTATGAATATAATTTTAATGAGTATTGAAACTGAGCAAGCTGGGCATGCATGGTGGCACACACCTGTGATCCCAGCACCCAGGAGGCTGAGGCAGAAGGATTGCCTGCAAAGGCCTACAAAATAAGTTCAAGGCCAGCCGGAACTACATAGTGAGACCTTCTCTCAAAAAAGCGAAACAAACCTGTGAGAGAGCAGGCTCGTAGTTCATGTACCTTCTGTGCCTTGGGGCGTGGCTGGTCTCCACGGCAGTCCAGCTTTTCCACCAGACTTGGGCTTCTGCTTCCTCACTCTGCTCCCTCTGGTCTTAGGTGGTTTGGTTTGGCTCTGTCTTCTCCCCGCCCCGCGGGCCCGCCCCCCCCCTTCCCTCCCCTCTCCTCCAGCCCAGACAAGCTTCCAGCCAAGACACTCTCAGCCCAGGACCACCCCACACACACACTCTACCCGCCCCCAACCTGGCTCAGAGTCCTCCAGCGGTCTTAGGCTTTTCCAGTGTGGCCTGGCTGGGCTAGGCCTGCCCCCAACAGCTATCTTCGCAGGACTCAGATCCCTTTGCCCAGAGTTGACCTTTTCAAGCCCAGCAGGGTTCCCCCATGGACACTCCTGTTTCAGCAGCAGGGGCTTGAGGCCCTCTCCACTGGTCTTCCGTGGGTTTTTCTAAACATCCTCGCATCCTTCGATCCCTCCTCAGGTCCTTCCACGCCCCTTGGGGCTCTCCCTAAGTCTTAGTGTCTGCCCTTCTCTCCAGGAGTCCTTCCCCCCTCCGTGGGAGCTGTGCCGCCGCCCAGATCTCAGGTTCCTCTGTGCCTCCGGGTCCCTCTGAGTGTCCTCAGGTCCCTGCTCTGGTCCCTCCATCCTTCCTCGGTCCTCCTCACCAGACCCCAGGTCCCTCTGTTGCTCCTACTCGTCCTCCAACTATCTGGCAGTCCCATACCCGGGCTTGGGCGGCAGCACACCTCTCAGTGGCCCTCCTGGCCTCCTCAGGCCTCCTTGTCTCCTGTAGTTGCCACGGTGCCTTGGGTCCCTCTGTTTCTCCTCTGTGCCGTCCACCCTCCCAGGGGTCTCATATACCAGGCTCAGAACTCTGCTTCCCTCTGTGCTGCTTTAGGTCTGTCCCTGAGCCCTGCGTCCTTGCTTGATGCTTAGTTCCCCCACCCTTAGGGTTCCCACCTACACGGGTCCCTGCGCTTCCCCTGCCTGGCGCGTGGCAGAGCTTGTGCTCTTTCCCCTCTCAGTCTTAGAATGTGGAAGGGCCTTTTCCCCACCTTCTGCCCAGGGTAAAACCTTGTTGAACTAAAAAAAATGAATTTGTGAAAGACGTGACGACTTTCTTTCCCTTTGATTTTTCGCTTTGGCAACGTAGATCTCCTTGCCGTGGTTCTCAGATTCTGCGTCCTGATTATTTTATCATTCGTGCATAGAGATTCTGTCACTGTCACCTAAATGCTCACGTCACTGTCTCTATGTTGCCTTACACTGATGGGGCAAGAGAGACTCCGCTTCCTTAACTCCATTTTAGCAGGCGCTTAACCTCACTTAAACTAGGTTGTAGATGGAATTAAAAGGGTCAGAAAGTCTCCTTTTGGGTGGAGGAGCTCTGGTCTTTGCCTTTGCCTTCGGATGTTGGTCTCCAGTCGCTTCTGGCTTCCAGCACCAAATCTTCAGTCTCCTATGGAGAGTCTTCGGCATTGAAAGAGCCTGAGGGGAAGAGGCCAGGGCCAAGGGGCCGGATGTAATCTCTTCCGTCCTGCCTCCTAGCCTCACACAGGTGTACCTCAGACGGTCCGTGAACAATAGAACTCTCAAACAGCCAATTGGAATTTGAATCAGCGCTTTTTAATAGTTGAACTCAGTGACCCTCACTCTGTTTCAAGGCTGAGACGTGAGAGCCTCGGGCGAGCCCATTGTATGCAGGGCTTATAAAGACAAAAAGCACAATGAATACAGGGGTGTAGTGGGTACGTTATGCTTGGGTAACTGTCCTTTTTCTGGCAGGGACGGGCAATGCTCTTTGAGTTCTTTCCGAGAAAGAACAAGGAACCTTTAAGCAGTAATTTTGTTACTGTACATGGACTTTAGCTGTTTCAGGTGAATCAGGAGTCAAACTTGGGGTCAGTCTAGCAAGCAGCTGGGTACTTGGACCATTACATTCCCCAGTGGTTTTTGTTAATGAATCAAATCATAGATTCATCAGCTGTATCCTCACTGGGGAGGTTTTCGTACCCAGTTCGAAGTATCATCAGTTTGACAGATTGAATCCTCCCCTGAATATATCTTAGCAAGCAATTTATAATGCAGGGACCAGCCGTAATCACTGTAAGTAATAGCGTTAGTGGTCCAGGTAAAGCTGTTATAAGGGTGGTTAACCACGGGGAGGTAGAAAACAAATTTTGGAACCAATTTTGTTCTTGTCACCTCTGTTCATCTTTCTCTTGCAGTCTCTTTCTTAGTTGGCCTAAACTTTCTCTGATTACTCCGGAGTGGTATACAAACAAGTTTCTCCTAGGGCGAGACATAATCCCCCTTGTTTTTAGAAAAAGTAGGTCTAAACCTCTTCTATTTTGTAAAACCATCTCAGCCAATGACCTGAGAGATTCCTCTAGCTTATTGACTGTTTTAAGGTGACTAAATCTTGGTCTATCTGTTGACTTCGTTCTTTATAATTTTGATCAGAAGTAACCAGAGCGGCTGTCCCTAATGCAGCTGACCCAGCCATGCCTATGCCCAGTAATGCTGGTATAAGGACAGGGTTCGCTCTCTTGATTCTAAGCAAACCAGTCAGGGCCAAATGTTGTCTACCACCCTCCCCAGAATAATAAAGCACTTGGGGAAAAATGTGACATATAGGACACATAGTTCCCGGGGTCTCTGTACAGCAACTTGATAAAATATATGTGATGTTATGCCAGCAGTACAAGCAAACCAGGCTCCACGTGGAGCTTCTAGATGTAAACTGGGGGAGTAGGTTTGATTTACATTATCAATTACATTGGTACAGATGTTAGCATAGGGAGATTTTGACAAATTACAAGTTTTAGTCTTAACACAAGTGCCTTTTCTTTGTAAATCACCGAGGGTCAGAACAGGTTTTTGTCATAGTCCACTTAGCTGTGTCTTCTGGTTCCACAGGAACAGTCTTAACGTGAAAATGGTGAATCTAGTGACTCTTGTCGGTGACTGTGACAGCTGTTGGTGTGCCCAAGCTCCAGATTGAGCCACCAACGTGTCGCTGGGCTTTTCAGGAACCACTTGATGTTCTTGGAACAGATGATGAGTGGACTGGAGGAAAGGCTGAAGGGCCTGTAGGGACTTAATAAGTTCTCCGTTAGTCATAGCTGCCAGCTTGTCCTCAAGGAGACGAGGAACCAGGGGAGGGCTCGCCCATACAAGGCCTCAAAGGGAGCGATTCCTAGAATTAAGGGTGTTCATCGCACGTGCAGAAGAGCAAAAGGAAGGAGACTCACCCAGTTTTCACCAGACTCTAAAGCCATTTTAGTAATGGTTTTCTTTATAGTTCTGTTCTTTTTTTTTTTTTTTTTTTTACTTGTCATGGACTTTGAGATCGGTAGGCACAATTTAATTTCTAATTAATCTGGAAAGCTTTAGCTAGATTTTGGGTCACCTGGGCGATGAAAGCCGGGCCATTGTCAGACCCCAGAGAATAAGGGCAGGCCGAATCTGGGCACTGTCTCATATAGAAGCTTTTTGGCCACAATAAGAGCAGACTCAGTCCAGGTAGGAAAAGCTTCCGTCCAGCCAGTGAAGATGTCTATGAAAACTAGGAGGTATTTGTCTAAACCCATCTCAGTAAAGTCCAATTTCCAGTGGGCTCCGGGATACAATCTTCCTTGTCAGACTTGCAAGTCTTGGGGTGCCCGCTTGGGGTTGACTCGGATGCACTTGGGGTGGGCATTTGAGGCTAGAAGCCTTCGTCAGCTGTGACAGTTTGGGAATAACTGTTGCACTACCCTCAAGTCCAGATCTGAATATGACAACTTAGGCAAGAGCGGAGGAGGAAGCACGGGGAGGAGCTTTTCTGTTATTGGCCCCACTGGTCTTAGGGCAATAGCTCTTGGCGTTTGGTTGGCAAAGGATGATCGCCACCTTTTTGGGGAGCCAGACAGCAGCTAGAAGATCTAGGATCTCGGGGGCGTTTTTTATTTTGATTTTCTCCTGTAGTTCAAAGTCCTCTTTCCTGATAAATAGCTCCATGTACATGTAACAGTTGCCAAAGCATATCGACTATTGGTGCACACATTTATGATTTTATTAGATCTCCATCTCAAGGCTTGAGTCAAAGCTATCAATTCAGCCCTTTGGGCAGAGGATCCAGACCCCAGTGCTTGGGCCTGTATCACCTCAGTCTCGGTGGTCCCAGCGGCACCTGTCACTCGACTGCCTTGATGTAGATAGCTGCTGTGGTCGGTGAAAAGGGGGGCTTCAGGGTTGTCGAGCGGGACGTCCATCAGGTTCTCTCTCAGGCTGGAGGTGGAGTGTATGATATCTGCACAACTGTGTAGAGGCACTTGTGTGTCATCATCTGGCAGGAGGGTGGCCAGGTTTAAGACTGTAGTGGACAGGAACTCGATACGATCAGGATCCAACAACAGTGCCTGGTACTGGACAGTGTGGGCACTGGATGGCCATCTGTCTGGTGGGGACTACAACAGAGTTTCGACTGTGCGGAGCCACAATTTGAAGCTTCTGTCCAAAAGTCAATTTGTTAGCCTCCTTGGTCAGGAGGGTCATGGCCACAATGGCCCACAGGCAATTTGGCCATCCAGAGGCAGTGGTGTCTAGTAGGCCACAAGCCTCTTCCATGGACCCAGAAACTGAGTTAGTACTCCCTTTGCAATGCCTCTGCTTTCTGTCACATGTAGTTGAAAGGGTTTGGTCAAATTGGGTAAGGCCAGGGCTGGAGCACTCACCAGGGCTGATTTTAATTTTTGAAAGGCTTGTTCTTCTGTCTCCGTCCAGATTAGAGCCTCTGAGGGGTTTCCCCCTTTGGAGGCACGTAGCAGTTGGGCCAGTTCCCCAAATCCCAAGATCCACGATTGGCAGTAGCCTAAGGCCCCTAGAAATTTTTTCCCCCCAGGGCAGTAAGAACCTTTGCCATTTTCTTGTTCAATTCACGTGGGTCTTTTCTATTGTTAAGGACCTTCTGGGCCACTTCTACCAGCTGAGATAGTGGCATTCCCTTAAATCCTTTTTCTTAATATCTGGGGTCAACTGAGTAACGAATGCAAGGTTTAAGGCACATCAGTTCTCAGGTGCCTCCGGATCTATAGGAGCGTAAATCCAATACGTTTCTAGGAGGCGCTCCAAGAAAGCAGATAGAGACTTGTCAGGTCTCTGGCTTACCTCTGTAACTTCAGACAAATTGGGAGGCTTCCGGGCTGCTGCCTTAAGGGCAGCCAGGCGAGTCTGGGATTTTGATTGAGAGCCCCCTTACCTCAGTCCTCACTGGGATCCCAGGAGGGGAGAGTGAGAGGGACTATGAAGTTCAGTCGGCCCGGGTCAGTGCTAGGGCTTCCGTCAGGTCCCAGGACCAGTCTGCGTCCCAGGGCACAGATGCGTTTGCGCTCTTCTGAGGTGAAGAGTCTGAAGGAGCCGCTGGCCATCACCCCATGTGGGCCGGTGGGAGAAGAAAACAGATTCTAGGAGAGAGATGAGTCCCTGGGGATTTGGGGGTCCTTTATCCCCAGCAGCAGTCTCCCGCAAGGGAAGGAGGGGAGCCGAGGAGTCTGGTTGGGGAGGAGAGGCAGGTGGGGGGGGCTTGGCCACAGCAATAAATTCATTCTTTGGCTCCATGGAGCATCCCCACCTGTTTGAATTGTATTTTTGGAGCCATGGAGGGGTGTCTAAGATTAGATCAACCCAAACCTGGATGTAAGTTACTTGGTCAGGTGCCCAGGAGTTTTAAAGACAACTTTTCCAACCTGTTGAGAGAGAGAAAAGTTAGAAGTGCTCTCTGGGGGCCATGAGACCCCGAGTGATGGTCATGCTAGCTCACAAAAGGTGCGCAATTTTCCTGGAAAAAAAACAGTTCTCCAAATCCTTTTGCTCTTTGGTTAAGAACACATTGCAGGGGCGACATAGAAGCAGAAGCAGACTGACCCATTTTGACAAAACATATTAATGCACTCACAAACAAGACAGAGAACGAAAGAGACGACAAGACAATCCAGTCGGAGGAGACTTCCACTGGCCAAGATCAAATTTCAGTAATCAAGCCCTAGGCAACGTCTCTGTCTAGGGTCGGTCCCTGGAGAGTCTAATGTTGCGTCCAACCTCTCCAAGGACCCCTAAGAGGTGCTCCATCAAGCAAGAAATAATTTTATCGATAAGAAACCAGACGGCGTTGGCTGATCTCGCGTCCAGAGTGAATTTGGTTTCACCTCTCGGTGTTCCCCCTGAGGAATTATTGTCTCAGAGATGTTTGGGCGTATAGAGACCCCAGAAGGGGTCCTGGAGGGACGAGCCCCCAAATGAGACGGGTCTGTGAGCAGTGGAACTCCCAAACAGCCAATTGGAATTTAAAGCAGCGCTTTTTTAATAGTTGAGCTCAACAACCCGCACTGTCTGCAGTCCCACTTTGCACCACCCAGTCCAGAGAGCAGGAAGCCTGACGTGAGAATCCTGACTACCACAGGAGGCTTTGGTGGGTGAGACTGGGCTGTGTTTTGTGTCTTTTCTCCCTGAAGTACTCCAGGTTACCGTCTACCTCTCAGATGTCCCCCAGCTGCCTCCTCAGCTTTAAAGCCAATGGCATGTGTGTGCCCTGTCCTCATGGGGGGGTTCATTCCCTGATCAGTTAGGAGGTGGGCCCTGTGGGGGGTGGGTCACTGGACCATGGCCTGGAAAGGTGTGTTCCCGCTTGCCGTTCCTCCCACTCCTCTCTCCTTTCTAGCCGCAGTGGTGTGAGTACCTTTCTTCCTCTACCTTGACACTGACCCAGTTTCCACCTTGGAACCAGCAGACTGAGCAGAAACCGAAAGCGAACATACCTATCCCTTTTCATTTAAGTTACTGGCACTTAATTTTGCTAAATTCATTAAAAGTTAACAGACAGGGTCCCAAACACACAAGCTGTACCCTCCATTTGGGGCTTCCCTGTGATGACAGTAAATTCTGAAATTTCCTAACACTTTCCCTCAATTTTAAAGTCATTTTATAGCGTGTTGACAAATGGCATAAAAATTGTGGAAGAAATGTTTAACACTGCCTGGGAGGAATCTCAGTGTTAGGGCTTAACGGCTGGTGTGATATCCAGAGCAGTGCAATCAACAGATGAACTAATAAATCAGTAAGCTCGTTTTATTTATAATGCCAGAAATGTCAGGTGAGAAGTTGTCAGTTCAAACAAGGCAAGAGGGAAGTAGTGCTGTGAAGTACAACTCCCAGAGGCGGGTACCTGTGAAATGTGTCCTTTCAGTCTCCTTGAAGTAGGACATTCCCATGTGTGTGCCCTTTGGGTAGGTGTGAAAAAGAGGAACGCACCATCACTCACATGGTTGCTATAGTTCCTGGCTGGCATGAACACACTGTTGTTAGAGGCGACATGCCGCATGAGATAGGACTGAGGCAAAGCACTATGCAGGGCAGGGGGAGCCGCAAATGTAGGTCTGAGGCTCGTTAATGGTGAGACACAGAAGGATGTTCTCTGCAGGAAGGGGCGAAGACGCACAGATGCAATGTGGGAAAGCAGGGGATGAATGCAGGTAGCAAAATCAGCTTCTGAACCGGTTTTTCTCTGAGAATGTTCTTAGTGTGCCGTGAAAGGAGGGGTTATGCGCTGCCTCTCTTCAAAGGTGGGTCAAGAATTGTAGAATTCAAAGAAAGGTATTTGGGGGAAGTTCGATAAATGTGTCTCCCAGTGCTGTTAATTGCCGCCAATCATTTTAGAGACAAAATTGGAAATTTTGTTCATCTTCGTTATGGGTTAAAAATTGGGTGACGAACATAATACAAGTGTCATGGGAACAGTGGTAGAAGTGATTACAAGGTATGTCCTTCTGATACTGAGGATTAAACCCAGGTTCTGAGCTGCATCCGGCTGTTGTACATTTTTAGAATTATTAGTTGGGATCTCACTATGATGCCCACACTCAGACAGTCTGTTATCCCCTTCCCTCAGGCTTACAAAATGACATGGTCCCGGGACCGCGCACAGCTAGGATGAGGGTGTCGTAATCGGTCCTGCACACCCTGATCAAAGTGCTTCATCAAATAAAACGTCAGCAGTTGTTTTTATGTCAAGGATGTTGTGATTTTTTTTTCTTCCAAAATGTGTGGGATCCATTCTGAAAGACAGCAGGGATCTCCTGCCTTAGATGGGCGCTTGTGGATGTGAGATTAGTTATAGGTGCGATATAATTTTTTAAATGGTATTTTCCCCAGATTTTTGAGAGAATCTAAGACTATCATAATTTCCTGAATAATAGGAATGTCCATCACTGCTTATCATAAGCCACTTTGAGATAGTACGTTCATTCATTGTTGTTAATATGTTACTCAGTGTGTGACCCCTTGAGAACTTCAGGACAGTGGCTCAGCACTAAAAGAATATCACAGTCTTTACACAGCAATCTTCCCTTGGAGCAGTCAGTGTGCTAGGCCTGTCCTCTGAATTTATCAATGTTTTGGTCACTATGGGCGATGTATTGTTGGAGCATTGCTTAGTGCTAAGCAAACAACATTTGAGTTAAAAGAAAAACGGATAAAACAAACATCATCCATTGTTCAGTAGGGTGTGAGTGAGGGCCAGGAGTGGTGGTGCTCTCCTATAATCCCAGCACTCTGGAGGCTGAGGCAGGAGAATCACCACAAGTTTGAGGTCAGCCTGGGCTACCTAGTGAGTTCAAAGCCAGCCTAAACTACATAGCAAGACCTTATCTCAAGCAACAGCTACAAAAACAGAAGGTGAGTGAGTGTCTCTGGTCAGAACTGAGTCTGGATAAGAGAGCGATGTCATTCTGTGAAGATAGCTAAGCTGGGTGTGCAGAGGCCCCAGGTTTAAATTTCCTGCCTTGCATTTCCCTGTCTCCACGTCTGAGATGGAGCTACACTGGGCTGCAGAGGCAGTGTGTCACGTGTATCAGGAAAGTGTGTGACTGAGTGTGGTGCTTTTGTGCCCTGCAGTCCATCAGGGAGCTTCCCTTTCACTGCTTGTGCAGGAAGTTCTTTGTGTAAAGTACTAGTTACCTCGAGGACTTCAGAATTGATTTTCTTCGTTTAAACATAAGATTGTGGTTTTCTTAGCTAACAACTGAGTGGAAATGTGATTATATCTGAAGAAGCAAAGAAAAATTGAAAAATAAACTGTTTTGGATTCACCATAAATATGTATAAAGTTTCACAGACTCGGAATGCAGGTGCACAAGTCAACTTTGGCTGCTTCAGTTGCCTATCTCAGATTTTATGTTGCCAGGGTGGCCATAGGAGGAATTTTTTGGAGTCTCATTAAGGAAAATATTAGATGACTTTAACAATTGATGTTAATATATCATTATTATTCTGCTGAAAAGATTATTCGTAGTTTGTTTGCCCCAATCTGTTGCTCATAAGATTGTGTGGAAGTTCATATTTTAGCCACATCACTCCCTTATTCCTCTGCCTCTGGGTTGGATTATTTCTAGGGTGGGTGGGTGGGTGTGTGTGTGTTAGATGTGATTAAAAGTGTTACTATTAAATTTTTTCTATGAGTGGTACTTAGAAGTTTACATAAAATAAATAATGCTGTGCAGATGATGAAAAGTTTTAAATTAGTGCAAAGCTTTTATATGTTAACTTTTAAGCTACAGATAAGTACTTCTTTACTGTGTTCGCCAACATGTAGAACAATCATATTTGTCCATCTAATATCTTTTATCATATTTTTATAATTGTATCATGTTTATGACATGTAGTGTTCAACCTCTTTCTCGTGTGTGGCTTTTTTTGGGGGGGGATAGGGGTTTGGTTTTTTTGAGATGGTATCTCCCTGTATAGTTCAGGCTGGCCCTGAACTCAATATGTAGCCCATGCTGGCCTTGAACTCACAGCAATCCTACTCCCTCAGCCTCCTGAGTGCTAAGATTACAGGCACGCATCACCATGCCTAGCTCAATCTCTTTCAAATGTGGGTTTCTTCTATTCAGAAAACTGCCATTTATGTCATTTTGATAACTTGATTCTTGTGTACTTTGACATATATTCTGAATAATGTCAAAATAGTATAACTTCATCAGATTTTGTTGAGTCAGTACTAAGTACAATCAGAGAAAAGACTCAACACTATAAATAGGATTTGAAAAGAGGTATTACCTATGGTCTATGACAACTATTCATTAGATACTCATCTGCCCCAGTGTTTGGGGCTCGTGATTCTGCATCTTTTTTCGGTAAATTCTGTTTAGAGTTAGTGCACAAAGATGATGGGGGTAACCTAACAGGAAAACTGCTACCATGTTCTGGCAGAGCAGAATTGCTCTGGGAAAAACGTGTGTGCACGTGGAGAGTAAGTGTTTGATGACTGCCCTAGGGCAGATAGTTTGCTGGGATTATGGGTGTGAGAGCTATACCTGTCCTAGGGCAGATAGTTTGTATATGTCAGGGAGAGAAGGAGGCTGCTGGCTGCCATTCCTCCCTTCTTGCACTTGATGCTTTGCTGTGTACCACCGCCATGTGCCACTGTGCCTCAGAACCAGCCAAGTAAGGAGTGAAACCTCCAAAAACAGTAAGCTAAGTAAACCTTTCCTTCCTTCATTTTGGGTGTCAGATATTTTGTCTCAGCAACAAGAAAAAAGTAACCAAGACAATGACCAAGACGTGAAGTGTAATATGTGAAGGATTCAGCAACGCGTCAGCGTTTTGTGAGAGGAATTGATCTGTGCCAGGCTGTGAGTCTCAAACTTCTTTCAGGAAATGTATGTGTTATCATTTAGGAGGCAGTGACCTTTGCGGATGTGGCTGTGAGCTTCACTGCGGAGGAGTGGGCTTTGCTGAAGCCATCCCAAAAGAAGCTCTGCAGAGATGTGATGCGGGAAACATTTATGAATATGGTTGCTATAAGTAAGTGTGACATCATTTTTTTCTTTTGACAGTCAGAGAACATTGCTCATTGCACAGTTTCATCAATCAGAATGTGACAACTTTTTGAGGAATATCTTAGACATGGTTGGATCATACTATGCATTAACTGGAATCTGTTATTTTCTTTTGTAATCATATGCTGACTCCTTTTATTTCTGTGTGTACAATTCAGGAAGAACCTGTTACAACCAGCAAATTGGCGGAGAGTACAAAAATTTCTGGAGAACTCTAAGGTAATTTGCATTTACAAGTAAAGGAAAGTGCCTTATGAGTCAGGGTGTGAGCAGAAATATTAGAACCAAGGAAACTAAAAAGAATGTAATGTGAAATTGACTCAATTTCACATTCTCCAAAAATGAATACAGTTTGAATTTGTATTACCTGACAGTCATCTATGGCGATACCACCCTGAACACACCCGATCTCATCTGTATTATCTGACAGTCAAATACAAAAATATCCCAATACAGGGAACCGACAGAATATAGATACTAGGCAACAAGTGACACTGTCTGATATATCAGTGTACAAAAATGTTCTTCCATGATCAACAGCAAGGAAATGTAACAAGTTGCATCTAGGCCTTGTGTACAGGTGTGAGTGAAAAGAACAGATTTTGTGCTTTGACAGGGACCCATCTTGAGCATATCTAATTTTGTATACATGTGAATATGAGACAGCTATCAAGAGCTAACATGAAAACTGTACTCACGAAGCAAATGAATGGGTGTGTTATATAATAGGTATTTTCAAGCCATTCTTGAGAGAATTGAGTCCATTCATGTTTTATAATTCTTACAAGGCACCTTCCTCCATTGGTGAGAATGCAAAGTAAAACTACTATGAAAATCAATGTACAGATATCTCAAAAAGTAAAAATATAAATTCATTTTGATCCAGGTATACTTTTAGGGGTTATATTCCCAAGGAGTTAAAATCACCATATTTTAGTGAAACATTCATACATAAGTTCAAAGCAGCATAACTCACAGTAGCTAAATTATGAGTATATCCTAGAAGTCTTCTTTGGATAAAGAACATCTCAGATAGGGTCGTATGGTGGTGTGTTCTTACAATTCCAGCACTCTGAGAGGCTGAGTCAGCAGAATAACAAGTTGAAGTTCAGCCTGAGCAAATGAGTGGCCAGTGAGAACCCACTCCAACATAAAAAAGTATATCAGCAGTAGAAGTAATTTGGTGCTAAATTCCTGGGTTTAATTCCCAGCACTCAAATTAAAAAAACAAACAAATGCAAATGTTCACATATATTCAGCCATAAAGGAAAAAAACACGTTATTTACCAAAATTAAAAAAAAAAATGCATGAGTCTTCTCCATCTAGTAAGCAGTAAAATAAAGTCAACAAAGAAAGTGTAATACCAAATAATTTCTCTTTCCTTTTTTTTTTTTTTTTCCCACCAGGAGTGAAACTCAGGACCTTGCACTTGCCAGGCAGGCACTGTGTCACTGAGATACATAGCTCCAGGCCTCAAATGAAAAATCCAAAATATAAATCAGGGAGTGAAATACAGGAGCAGGATTCTAAAAGGTGTAGTCAGACTTTTTGAAGAGGGCAGAGAGGGTCAGGGTAAGGACAGAAAGCAGCAGAAAGTATTGAAAATGATCCATATATGATATTCCTAGGGATCAGCTCCCACAGTGAAATTTGGCAAACATGTAGTGCAAACACATGTAGACTTAAAACTTCCCAGATGAATGCCACTGTTTTAGTAATAGCTGTTGTCCAGCATCCTCCAGGGCATTCAGTCAGTTCATTCTCAGAATTTCTTTGGATCCATCAAACTGAAATTTTCCTGATAAATTACTAGCAAGGAGACCCTTGTTGTTTTGATTGGTATTTTGTTGACTTTTTTTTTTTTTTACAGAAATGAAAAAGAGAAATGCTATGAATATGAAGCTTTGAATCAATATAAAGAAATATTTCTTATGACTCCAGATGTGAATGTGAACTTGAAAAACACTAGCTTTCAACCAGCTGATAGTATTGCTTGTAGAAGGCCCCTGGTGGATAATGTATTACTAAATGACCCCATCAGATCCCACACTCAACTAAAGCCATGTGAGTATTTGGAACTTAAAAAGAGGAGTCATAAATGTAATGAAAATGGAAGAGCAAGCATTGATTTTGAGCCCTTTCAAAAGCACAGAAGGACAAAGCCTGGAGAGAAACCCAATGAATATGAGCAGTGTGGGAAAGCTGACTGTGATCCCAGGGAGAGAACCCGCCCTGGAGAGAAGACCTTTGTGTTTAAGCAAAATGTGCAAGCCTTCAGCACACTCAATGATGTTCAAATCTGTAAACAAAATCACAGTGCAGGGAATCAATATGTATGCCCACAAGCTGGGAAAGCTTTTATTTCTTCCCATTCTATGGAAATACAAGAAAGAAGGCATTCTGGAGAGAAGCCGTATATATCTAACGAATGTGAACAAGCCAAATTAGCTGCTAATAATTCCTTTCACAATCACAAAAGAAATCACACTGGAAAGAAATGCTACAAATGTAAAGAGTGTGGAAAAGCTTTCGGGCGTCAGAGTAACTGTCACAGACATGAAAAATCTCACACAAGGGAGAAACCCCATGTGTGTAAACAATGTGGAAAAGCTTTCAGCACACACCGGCACTGTCAAATACATGAGCGAAGTCACACCAGGGACCCACCCTATATATGTAAGGACTGTGGGAAAGCATTCACTACACACACTTCTTGTCAAGTACGTGAGAGAAGCCACACTGTGAAAAAACCTTACGTATGTAAGCAATGTGGGAAAGCATATGGTATATGGCAGTATTATCAAATACATAAGAGAAAGCATGCTGGGAAAAAAAACAATGTGTGTAAGCAATGTGGAAAAAGGTTTTCTTCTAACGTTTTACTTTGTAAACATAAAAAAACCCACACTCGGGAGAAATCCTACATATGTAAGCAATGTGGGGAAGCATTCAGTTCTCACTGGCATTGTCGAATACATAAAAGTAAGCACACTACAGAGAATGCCTACGTATGTAAGCTTTGTGGGAAAGCATTCATTACACAAAGTCATTGTCAAAGACATGAACGAACTCACACTGGGGAGAAACCTTATGTATGTAAGCATTGTGAGAAAGCTTTCACTACACGGTCTCATTGTCAGATACATGAACGAACTCACACTGGGGAGAAACCTTATGTATGTAAGCATTGTGGGAAAGCATTCAGTACATATGGTTCTTGTAAAATACATGAAAGAATTCACACTGGGGAGAAACCCTATATATGTAAGCATTGTGGGAAAGCTTTCAGGAATCACAGTTACTGTCAAATACATGAAAGAATTCACACTGGGGAGAAACCCTTTGTATGTAAGCATTGTGGGAAAGCGTTCAGTGCATGTGGTTCTCTTAAATCACATGAAAGAACTCACACAGGGGAGAAACCCTATGGATGTAAGCATTGTGGGAAAGCTTTCAGTTCATGTAGTACTCGTAAAACACATGAAAGAACTCACACTGGGGAGAAACCCTTTGTATGTAAGCATTGTGGGAAAGCATTTAGTGCACAAAATCATTATAAAGTACATGAAAGAACTCACACTGGGGAGAAACCCTATGTATGTAAGGAATGTGGGAAAGCGTTCAGTAGCCGCAGTTTTTGTCACATTCATGAAAAGTTACACGGGAAACTAGGCAATGTGGGAAAGCATTCAGTACATGCAAGTATTACCCAAAATAAGAAAGATGTCTAGCTGGGGAGGGTCTCTGTGAGCCTATTTTGAAAATACTCTTAAAATTTCTAATGTAGCAGATCTATAGAAATGACTTATATGAAAAAGCTTGATGTTACTTTTTCTGAATAAAGAAATTCTGGAATAATTTCCAGAAAATGCACTCCCAGATGGAAATACTGTAAAGAATAAACACTATGTTTTCTAATCAATAATAAACCTTTTAATTATGCACCTGTACCATGAGAACACGGAATTGACATTATTATGTATTTTTCTGTAATTTTCTTGAGTTAGTTACCTACTATTTTAATTAAAGATCAGTTGAAATATGGTTGTCACAAGTAGGGTTAGTATTCATATGGTTTGCTTTTTGTTTTGATTTGCTTCTATAATTAAGAGATATAGGCCACTAAAAAATAAGCTATGTTTTTGTCAGGATTTTCCTCTGGCTTTATTTTAAATTCTTGTATATATTCCACTGTGTAACAATAGATATTTTGGAATTGAATCCTATATTTTATATTTAAATACATATATTTACAGACTTGTGTACATGTGTTTTTGACAAAGTCCAATTATTTTCATAAAATCTGTAGATTAGCAAATGACATGTTTTTTGTATTTTGACAAGATCCCTATATATTCCCAATATAGCTATTATATCAAGTGCATATTTTTCTTATTGGAGCCAACATTGTAATTTACATAAACTTTTGTTTCTTAACATAATAATTTTACCTTTCAATGAACATTATCTTTTTTATATCTGAAACATCTTAATGTAACACATCACAGTATGATGTCATTTTTACCACCTAGAACATGTGGCTAAACTGACTTGCAGCTCACTTCTGCTTTGTACCATAACCAGGAAGGTACATAGTTTATGTTATTGCTAATCCATCCAGTGTTGGAAGGTTGAAAATTCAAGGCATTTTAGGACAGACACATTTGCTTTCCCATTATTTTATAATGAAAAAACCTTGCTGGTCCTGGTGATGCGTGCTGGTAGTACCACCCACTCTGGAGACAGAGATGCAAAGAAAATAATTGAGGCAATTCTGGGTAATTCAGTGAGTCCTGTCTCTCAATAAATGTGAAAGACCTGGAAAAGAACTAGGTTTACTCCCCAGCATTGAAATGGTTTTAATGCAAAACATTCCACATTACCATTGGTTCTGTCCTCACTTAGTATGTGAGCACCCAAGACTACTGTGGTGGTGATTCCTTTAGTGCCACATCAGAAGAAGCTGAGGCTTGGCTTGCAAACCAATGTGGGCACCTTAGCTAGATGTGCGTGACTTAGCTACATAATAGTTTTCTTTGTATCTGCATTGTAAGTTTAAGGAACAAAGTTCATACAACATGAACCTATGGTAGGCTAGAGAAAACCACTGCAAGTCAGGATTTTGCTGCTCTGGAAATACTCTCCATGGTAATGTCTGTACAGCACCCGTCTTCCTGCATCACAGGCGAAAACAGCAAAGCATGAGGAAAAGGAATTAAATGTTCTGAATGTAGATGAAACCTATCGTGACCTAGCTGCAGCTTTCTGCTCCTCTGCATTTCTCGCAGACCCCCAGGCAGGGGAGGGGATAGGGCTGGAGGGTGCCAGCTGGAGGCACGTGGTGAGAGCGTGAGTGCTTGGCAGAGTTTGGAGCCAGGTTGGCACAGGAGAAATGGGGAGGAACCCAAATGCTCTTGTCAGAAATGCCATGTCAGCCACAGCAGGGAACATGGTCTTAAGTGCCCTGGTTCAAGGTGCCTAGCTCACCTTTTCAGAGCCTGGGTTCCCATGAAGCACAGAGTCACTTGCCCTTTTGTGCACACAGGCAGGGTTGCTTCTCATGTCACCAATACCTGTAGCATCAGCAGCCAGCAATGAACTGTTTGGGTGTAGTCATGGCAACATGGGAGCGGAGCACAGATTTCTAATTCACAAGTGGGACAAAATCGTGATTCAATTGGCTTTTAAAAGTATAAATAAAAATTATAACCAGATAGTTAAAATGGGTACTATGGGGCCTAAATTGCTGAGATTGAGCTAGAAACTATATGAAAGAAGGGGACAAGAAGTTGCTGGTATTTAAAGAAATGATTATAAATTATAAATAAAAACGTTTCTATTCCAAATTTTTATTAGAAGAGATCTCTGCTGATGGACTTGCAGAAAGTTCTAGCTAGTCTTTTTATAATTACAAATTTGTAAAATTCCAAAAGTTATAATTCAACTTGACAAAAAGTATATATGAGTGCACTCTGATTTTATAAGCAAATATCTTATGTGTGTGTGTGTTTGTCCAATCCGTAAACAGCCATTTTATTTGAGCTCAACAAATTTTTCTTTTTGCGTTTTTGGATTTTTGAAACATTTGTAATTCATTTTACAGATAAATGTCATCAAAATTAAACATACGCTTCCACCATAGTTGCCAGCTGATCAAAATGATGTTAAAATTGGTTTTATAAATGTAATGCATATCGGTTATATATTATGACTTAAGAGTTTTTCATTGTTCAATAATTGTTAAGAGTTATGACCTGGTTCTTTTAAGTCATCAAAAATTCATTAAGATAAAAACCCCTTAGGGTGAGAAGAAACTTGGACAGAACTCTGATGAATAAGGAAGCAGCTACCTTGAAATAATTATGCAGCCCTTTGTTGTTAACAGGAGGCCCCAATAATCTCCATAGTTTTATGGGAGGCATCCCAATAAATATTATTCAAAAGGTATTATAGTCATATACTTACATTGGTGGTCTTCAAAAATTTAATTTTTTTTTTTTGGTACCAGGAATCAAATTCCTGAGCTCATGCTTAACAGATAAGCACTGTGTTGCTGAGCTATCTCCCTGACCCTTCTTCCTTTTTTTTTGGTACTGGGATTTTTCTTTAGTGACCGTCCTTTGGAATGCTGTTTATTGTGTTCACTTCCCCTGGGACTCAACAATCTCCTTGGTTAGGAGGCATGTATACACCAGAGCTGTAGGATGTCACAGAACAGATTCCCTCACGTGCTGGGTTCTTGTTGACCGCGGAGGGCCAGAACCAAAATATTAGCTATCCCCTTAGCCCATCTATCTAGTTTGCGTCTCCAAACCTAAGTTCTTGAACATCCAGAGAAGTGTAGTGGGAGCAGTGAGCCTGATGATTGTAATCTCATCTGAATATTAAGCACTTTGAAATATGAAGTGTAGTCAGAGAACTGCTATTTCTTACCAACCATTGATGTTCTAGTTGAATCCATGTAGTGTTAACAGACAACGTTTACGTAGTTTTATAGAGAAAATTTGAAATCAAAAACCATACAAATATTTTAGCATAACAATCATGAGGTTTTTGTAACACACTTAAGTCTCTTTTTGGCACTGTGGAGCGAATTAAGCAAAATACAGGATGGATTCTCTAACATACTCCCATTTCACCACACTGACCACACACGTGCATGAGGCCAAGGCGTGGCTCAGTGACAGGACGTGCAGACCGTGCTCATCAGTCTCTGGAGTTCGTAGCCAGCATAAAAATGTACATGAAGCTGTGGCATGAAACCCCAGTGATGAGCAAGAGTACGAAAGGGGAAAAACATGAACCTAAAATAGGGGTATCAGTTATCTGTTAAGAGCTGTCCTGTGTGTTGTGTGACGCTAAACATTTGACTTCTATCAACAAGATGCTATAGATCTTGCTCACACTCTACATCATGATTATAACAAATCATTAAACACATCCACATGCTCTCTGATGTGCCTAATCACCAACGTCTGGAAATCCCTGACTTAGCTCGTGAGTGACAAAGTCCTCAGACAGCTGACAAATCCCAGGCTCTGGAGCCCAAATCCAAGCAGAGCGACTCCACCCAAGGTGCACTCTGTACTTGCACTCTCTCCCCGCCCTCAGCCCTGTGCTACGGTTCAGATGTCTCTGGTGTGAAAATCCAGAACAGGTCCCACTCCACAGGTTGCTGCTGTGGTGACCCCGCTGGGAGACGCAGAGGCCACTAAGTGTTGCCTTGAACTGAAGCTCTGTGTGTATCTCAGCTGCACCCTTCCCCATGTGTCACTCCCCTGGGCTTGTCCAGGA
>PVLD010026867.1:0-21556 GCA_004027595.1 Dinomys branickii
CAATAAAATCATGTCAAAGATCTCTCCATGTCCCTCTCCCTACTAGTGGGCATATGTTCTTCCTCTATCATTCCAGGTATGTGATTCAGTGGAAGTTATACATTCTAAAGTACTGTCACACACTAAAGGGATGCTTTGTTTCTCTCCGCCAGAGATTTTTGAGATGTTCTGATGAACATTACATATTTATCCTGGAGTGCTTAGCTGGGTGCTTTACACATACAGATGACACAGTAGGTCTTTAATGCTTGTAATGTGACCAAATGAGATGATTTGGCTTATTTTTAGTCAAAGAGGCACCAAGGAGTTAATAGTGATACATATTCTCAACCCAATATTTTATCACTAGTTATTCTCCAGCCATCATTCTCTACAATGTCAGCTATGTGCATACTGAGATAAATTTATAATGCACTGATGCTCTGTATTTTCATGTTCCTTTGTTTTATGTATACTGTTTTTATCTGTTTGAAATGTTTACTTCAAAGCCATGTTAAAATATAGGCACACTATATTTTGAATGTTATTTTGCCTTTAATATCCACCCTGATCCCATCACTCAAGAATAGTTTCTGTATTTTTAAACTCCGATATTACCTTCTCTGCATTCCTTCTGTATGAAATTTTGCGTTTTGACTTGCAAAAAATACTTCCATGTGTACATCACCTGTCCTACTAAATGACTTCTTGAGATTAGGGGAAACATGGTGTTATATGTTTTTTTTTGTCTGACACAGGTGCTTTTATAGTATCTTATACATAGAAATGGCTCATAAGTATTTGCATGTTTAAATCATTCAGACTATTCTCTATTTCAGTCTTTCATCTACCTCTGCACTCATTTGTCCAAGAATATTTATTAAGTACCTAATATGGAGAGTGCAAAGTGGCTGACTAGGAGTCATGGAGCCACAGGATTCACTGAAGCCACAGATGCTCGGTATCGGGGAAGAGGCTTACACCCCAAAGCAGAAAATTAATGAAGAAAACCAGTATATAGAAATTAAACCAAACAGCTGCATCATTGAAGAGGGAAAGCGAAATGACCGCTGCAGTTTCAAACACTGCTGCAGCCCCTACCACTGTGGGAAGCAGGAGCTGAGGCCATTCCGAACAGCCAGAGGGAATGAACAGTGCTGCAGAAGTTGGACTCCTAGGTCAGGCTGCACATACCAACCCCTTCTTCCCATCACCCATCTTCCAAACACTGGGAGACGCTGAAGAATTAACATCTATACTTGCTCTCACTGTGGGCAAAGGCATTTGCACCAGCACTCACTAAGAGCAAGGAAAGCACCTCTATCCTGGGTAGAGAGAGGATAAACAAGCTAACGGGCCTGTATTCTCCCACAGGTGTGCGCTCCCATTCGCCAATTCTGCGGAACAACTTGCCTGCAAGAAAACTGCCTTGCCTCCCTCACAGCCCCAGGTGAGTTGTTGAACACCACTTTCTGATACCCAGAGAACCCCAGCCCATGTGCTAATGCACTGTTCAGTTCTTGTGGACAACTGCTGACACGCGAACATGCCCATAGACTTCCATGGATCCCTTCCTGTAAACAAATGCATCTTCATGTCATCATGCCTGGTTTATAGTCCCAATTGCAAACCCAAGAACAACATTTGATCTGGCTGCTAGCCAGAGAGAATCATCAAGATTGTGATACTTTGGGTTTTGAGAAAAAGGAAAAATGGGAAAATGGTGTTTTCCCCTGCAATAACACCACAACTAAACTAAGATTATAACTGTGAAAACACAGGTTTTGGGCACAGCTGTCATGTGTGAATCACATATGTATTCTGTGATGGAATATTTGATCTGATTTCCTGCTGGCTGTTTTTTAGCTTGGTTTAGTGGGGGTTTATTTTCTCCCTTTCTCCTCATTTCCCTACTTTATTTATTCAACTAAAGCTTCCATAGCAGTAATATTTTATTTGTTAGTTGTTTGTCCCACTTTTTAAATCTTTCTCTCAGGATTTTAGTTCATTATTTTGTGCCTCAGCAACTCTGATCTTCTCTTTGGTTAAACTTCTACCCTCTCTACTGTATACATTTTGCTCTTTCTTATCTAGTTCCCTGTCTTGCATTGCCTCTGTTCCACTTTGAAGGTGCGCAAATATATCAACTGGTTCCAAAAACCTCATAGCCTTCCTCTACCCCAGGCTACATAGCCTTCCTACTATACCCTATTGCATACACATGTATTTTCTCAAACCTTTAAATATAATCCTGCAACTTAGCTAAAAGGCCTCCAGCTGAATCTGACCACATACCCATTTGTGATTCACCTCTTATTTCTCCTACCTACCTGTTCTCCTACTGAATTATACTCATCTTTCCCCCACTCCTCCACTTCTCTCCTCCACTTCGCCTTCCACATTACCAAAAACCTGACAGCAGGAATAGAATATGCGCTGCAAATAATGTTAATAAGTGGTAAAAGTGTAAATACAGGATTTTTCACGTACAAGCAATATTTGACTACATCTGCCAATTCTTCCCACAAAAATACAAGGACAGGGTAAAATAGCATGGTATTGGAAAAAAAACTAAATTATGGATCAATGAAATAGAACAGACCATACAGAAAGAACTCCAAGAACACTGAGCTGTGTTATCTTTGACACAGTGGCTAAATACCTTTGATGAAAGAAAGATAGGCTTTTTAACAAATAGTTCTGGGGGGGGCTGGGGATATAGCTCAGTGGAATAAGCGCTTGCCTAGCAAGCGCAGGGTCCTGAGTTCGATCCCCAGTACCGCAAAAAAAAAAACAAAAAACAAATAGTTCTGGGAAAAGCAGCTATGCACATGCTGAAGTTTGAATCTGAACCCATATCTTTCGCCAAACACTAAACAAAATCAAAATGTTTCAGATATTTAAATATTAAAACAGAAACAACCTGCTGGAAGATAAAATAGGTAAAATTCTTGAAGACGTATGCATAAGCAAAGATTTTTGGAAGAGAACCATAGTTATATAAGAAATAATACCAAAAACCAACAAATGTGATCACATCTAATTAAAAAGCTTCTACATAGAAAAATAAAACACCAATAGAGTGAAAAGGCAACTTACAGAATGGGAAAGTATTGCAAACTACCCCTCAGAAAAAAGACTAATATCTAGAATTTATAAAGAACTCAAACAACTAAAACCCCCCAAGTTTAAAGAGAAAATTAAAAACTGAATATCTGAAATAGATGATTGTTGCATGAAGAAATGAATATGGTCAATAAATATATGAAAAAGAGTTCAACATCACTGGCCTTTGAAGAACACAAATTAAAACAGCACCGAGATTCCACCTTACTCAAGAAGGAGTGGCTATCATCAAGACATCAACCAATAACAAACATTGCAGAGACTACAAGGGAGAACAAATGCTTCTTATTTGTTGGTGGATGTGTAAACTGGTACAAGCATTATGTAAATCAGTATGGCTATTTCTCAAAAAACTGAAAATAGCATTCCATTTAACCCAGATATTCCCCTTTTAGATATTTTCCCAAAAGAGTTAAAGACATCATATCACAGTGAAATATGCATACACCTGTTTATAACTGCACAATTCATAGTAGTTAAATCTTCAAAGTAGGCTATATGCCCATCAAGAGATCAGTGGATAAAGTAAATATGGCATTTTTACACAATGGAGTAGTACTCCACCATGAAGAATGAATTCAAATTATTTGCAGGAAAATGGATGTAACCTGAGACCATGTTATGTGAAGTAAGTCAGATAGGAAGCCTAAATATTATGTAGAAGAAACTCAAATATAAATAAAGTATAAAATAAAAGACAAACAGAAAAAATGAGAGACAGAAATATGTTATTGTAATCCAGCATAGACAATATATCCAAAAATACACGTTGATTTAGTATAATTGTGTTATTTTTTGCCTATTGTACTGGCTATCAATCTGTACTTGTGTTAAGTAACACAATGAGGATATAAATACATGAATATGAGACTGACACAAATTTTATTTCAGAAAGGGATGAAGGGGAGTGGGAAAAAGTATTAAGGTATGTGCATGCACCAATTCTTTAAAATAAATGTAATCATTATATACAGCAAATGTGTGCTAATAAAAAGGAGAAATCAAACACAAAAAAACCCTAGACCAGTGAAGCGTTGGCAGAATAACTGATATCTGGATCAATCAAGCGGAATAGAAGATGTAGAAATTTCCTCAGACACATTCATCTATTTGATCGTTGACAACAGGGCCAAAAACATACATTGGAGGAAAACATACATTGAAGGAACACACACCTTGAAGGTTTAGTAAGCGGTGCTAGAAAAACTGGCTGTCTCTATGCAAATTGAGGGTGGACCCATATCTCTCACCATATACTAAGTTAAAATAAAAAAGATAAAATACATAAACATTGAAACATAAGTAATAAAGCTACTAGACAATAAATTAGGTAAAACTCTTGAAGCCATAGGTGTAGGGATCTTCTGAACAAAACTTTGGCTGCACAAGAAATAATACCAAGAATCAAGAAATGAGATCACATCAAAGTAAAAATAGGCACAGCAAAAGAAATAACAGAGTGAAGAGGCAACACACAGAATAGGGAAAAATTTGCCTGCTATTCCTCAGACAAACGACTATTCATATATAAACAACTCAAAAAATAGACCACCCAAAATAAAAAGCCCAGTCAAAAAATGGGCAAGTGAAATGAATAGACATTTTTCTGAAGAAGTACAAATGCTCAATACACATATGAAAACTGTTTAACATTTCTGGCCATTACAAAATTTAAGTTGACCAATAAGCTTTCACCTTACACCAGAAAGAAAGGTAATCATCAATAAATCAAATATTAATCAATGTGGGCATGACTGTGGTGAAAACGAAACCTTAGTGCGTTTTTGTTGGACTGTCAACTTTTTGTATAACCATATAGAAATCGTAAAATCTAGAAATATAAATCTTAAAAACTAAAGTAGAAATTCTATTTGAAGCAGCTATTCCCCTTTTAGGTATCTTCCCAGAAGTGCTAGAGACATCATATTACTGATACACAGGTAAAACAATGTTTATTGTAGCACAATTCATAATAGCTAAATGTTGGAAGCAACTTATATATCCAAGAATAGAAAAAATGATAAAGAAAGTATGATATTTTTCATAATGGAACAATATTCAGCTATAAAGATGGATAAATTTGAGTTATTTTTAGGAAAATGGATTCACTTGGGAAATACAATATTAAGTAAAATTAATCAGACCCACAAGCCTAAACAGCATAAGATATCTCTCATCTGAGTAAGGCAAAGTACAAATAAAGAGCAAAATAAAGGACTGATAGAAGGGACAGGATGATCTTTTGCAAAAGAAAAGCTGTCTGAAAGACTGAGGTTAAGGGAAGGGTGTATGAGTGGGGCAGTTAAAAGGTTTAAAATGTGTCCTTTAGATGTGTAAAATACCCACAATGAATGTAAACATCATCTGCTATAAACTGGAACTAAAAATAGCAATAACAATAATAATGGAAGCAGGAAAAGGGTATCTGAGGTGGAGGTATGTGGGTAGGCAGAAAAAGGAGAATGAAAAAGGAATGAAGACATGTTACATACATGTACCTACTTCTTAAGATGAATATAAACTTGAGGTGTTGCAACTACTACTAAGAAAATATTTTTACACTACCCAGTATATTCTGGGCAGTATTTTAGGAACTCTTATACAGCAATAAGTCCTTGCTCTCATAGATGGCATATTTTTGTTAAGGGGACATAAAATTATATGTATAGTGGAAGGTTACAATAAAAGTAAATTAGGGTAAAGAGAGAGCATGCATCATTTAGTGAAATTAAATAAGCAATTTAAAAAACTACCAACTGAGAAAAGCCTAGATTCCAATGGATTCACTGATAAATTACTGCCCCATTCCACAAAAACTTCAGGGAAGATTTAACCAATACACCTCAAACTCTAATGAAATTGAAACTCCTAATGTCATTCTTGGAAGCAAGCTTTACTCTGACTCCAAATCAGGAAGGGAACCAACCCCTGGAAAACAAAAATATCTTTCTGTTTTATTTTTAAATTTTTTATTTTAAAAATTAAAAACCTAACAAAACAACGATGAAAATAAAACCAAAACAACACAAAAACACCAAAAACGATACACGACCTCAAAACAAAATGATACGAATTAACAATGGCTGCTACATTACATACTGTTATTGTCAATGAAGTTGCTCAGTCCACCAGACGTAAGAATGTAAGATTGATCAAACAATCAAAGACTGTAATATGTAATAAAAAATAAACATTGGAAATGATGAACTTCACCATACAAGATGGTAGGAGTTCAACAATGGCTCTTATACTGCATATTTTTGTTTTCAGATCAGTCATTCTGATTATAAGATTCAAGCGTGCAACACTGGTAAAGAAAAAAGAAAATTTTAAGCATTGACTGTTCCTTTCAACAAACCACAGACATCAGCAATATACCTATCCCGGCTATCCTTGTATATACATATGTATTACTCAGCTATAAAGAAAGGTAAACTAGAGGCTTTTATAGATAAATGGATGCAACTAGAGACCATACTCATATGTGAAATAAATCAGATTCACATGTGTAAACATCGTATTTCTTCCATACTATAAGAACCTGAAAGAGTAAATAAAATATGAAAGGTACAATAGATATTGTGAAACGGAAAAGAAGCTGCTCAAATAGGAAGGAGCAACTGGAATGAAAGAGGGGAGAGGAGAAAGGAAGAAGGAAGAGGGAAAAATATTTATACGTATACACACTATAGCTAGGATAATTGTACTACTAATATCTGTTGGTTTATTGAAAGGAACTGTTAATGGGTAATTGTTTGACCAATCTTGCAGGCCTGTATCTGGTTATATGTGCAACCATTTTGAAGATGACATTATGTAATATAACAACCATTGTTAATATCTTACCACCATGTTTTGAAATTCTGTATCATTTTTATTGTTCTCTATGCTGTTTTATTTATGTATTGGTTTTTGTTATTTTGGACTTTTCTCTTCAAAAGATGTCTTTCTATGTCTGCAAATTTGCTTCTTCTAGACACTTCATAAAAATAGAGTGAGACAATATGTGGCTTTTTATGTCTGACTTCTTTCACTTAGCATAATATTTTTATGCCTTACCAGTCTCATGGCATGTTAATGAGTACTTTGTTCACTTTTATGGCTAACTAATATTCCATTGTGTGGGTATACCATATTTTCATCAGTCTACAGATTGAGTTGTTTCTACTTTGGGGCTATTATAAATAATATTGCAACGAGCAATTGTGTACTGTTTTTGGCAGTACTGGCGTTGAACCCAGGGCTTTCACATACAGCTATATCCCCTGTCCTCCTAAAATAATTTTCACTTTGAGGCAAGGTCTTATGAAATTGCCCTGGGTGGTTCAAAATTATGATCCTCTTGTCTCATACTCCCAGAATGTTGGGATTATAGGTTTGTGCCACAACACCTGACTGTATAACATTTTACCTGGACATTTTCTTTCAATTTACTTGGCTATGTAGTCACAAATGAGATTCCTAGATCATATGATAACTGTATGTTTAAAATTTTGAGAAGCTGCCAAACTCTTTTCCACAGGAGCTGAACTGTTTGACATTCCCAAAGAACAAACACTCCAATTTGTCTTTGTTTTCACTATCATTTATAATTTTCAAAAATAACTTTATTTTGGTTTGCGTTTCCCTAATGATGTAAGCCATAGTTTTAGGTGTGTGATACACATTTGCATACCATCTTTGGTCAAATGTCTATACTAGCTTTGTTCAGTTTTTAAATTGAGTTGCCTTTTTTGTTATTAGGTTGAAAGACTTCTTTACATACTCTTAGTACTGAATTATTTTCAGATACAGGATGTACAAATATTTTCTCCTCTTTTTCAGATTACCATTTTATTTTCCTTATAGGCTCCATCAATATAGAAATATTTTTAACTTTGATAAAGTCTAGTGTATCAATTTTTTATTGCTAATGCTTTCTTTGGTATATTTAAGAAACCATTACTTGAAGTCAGGCATGGTGGTACAAGCCTGTAATCTTAGCATTTCGGAGGCTGAGAGAGGAGGATCGCCATGAGCTAATGCCAGCCTAAAATACATAGTGAATCCAAGACCAGCCTGAAGTAAATAGCAAGACTCTGTCTCAAAAAAAAAAACAAATTACCTAATGAAATAACAAATACTTGTACCTTTGTTTTTTCTAAGGACTTATTCTTTCATCTACTATATTTAGATTTATGACTCATTTTGAGCTATTTTTGTGAATGGTTTAAGATAATCCAATGTATTATTTTTCACATAGATATCTAGTTTTCCCACCATCATTTACAAGTAAGGTTCTTTGTACCCATTGAATGGCCTTAACACTTTTGTCAAAAATCAGCTACCCATAAATCCATGGGTTCATTTGTTGTATTCTTAATTCTATTCCATTAGCTTATATGTTAATTCTTATAGTAATAGCGGTGTTTTGATTGCCACTGCTATGAGTCTTTCAATTTTGCTCTTTTACAACATTTTGTGGCTATTTAGGAAACCTAGTATTTCCTTATGAAATTTAGGATCATCATCTGTCCATTTCTGGAATTTTTGTGGAGATTTCATTTAATCAGTATGTCAACTTTTGAGGTTGCTATCTTAGCAATATTCTAATCAATGAACACAGAATTTTTGTCCATGTATCCTGGTGTTTCAGTAATACTTTGTACATTTATTTGAATATCTCATGTCTCCTTATTAGATTTTTCATAAGTATCTTATGCTTTCTGATGTTATTTTAAATACAATTATTTCCTTAATTGTATTTTTGAATACTTGATTGATATCCATAAATATATATTATATAAATATATTTTTATTAACCTTGAATTCTAAAATTTTGATAAACTCATGTATTAATACTAATAAGTCTTAGGTGTGTGTATACGTATGCCTAATGATTTTTCCTTTAAGATTATATCAGCCATATCTAACGAGGCACATCATTAATCCTAGCTACTTGGGAGGTTAAGGTAGAAGGACAGCAAGTTAACAGCCAGCCTGCATAACTTAGCAAGACTGTATCTCAAAATAAAAAATTTTTAAATAGCTGGAATTGTAGTTTAGTGCTAAAACACTCATGCTGAAGCCCTGGGTTCAATCTATGGTAATACACACACACACACACACACACACACACACACACAGTACATGTGAGTAGAGGGAGTTTAATTTTTCTGCCTGACTTAAATGTCTTTTGCCTTTTATTTCTTTTTGTAAAACTTATCAGGTGATATGTTTTTAAAATATATTTCAAGTCTATTTCAATATATACTTAAAAACAACAGCAAAAAATTTTTAAGTAGAACATATACTTGAAATGATTGATTTGTTTTAAATAATTTGGAGGCTAACTGTATAAGAAGTAATATTTTCTGATAATTTTGTTGAATAATTTTTTCTCTGATTAAATGTCATCTCTACATCCTATACTTTCAATTAACACTTATATAGCTGAATCAGTTTAAAGTTTTAATTTTTTTTTTTTTTTGAGATGAGGTTTTGAACTCCTGGGCTTAAATAACCCTCCTGCTTCAGATTTCCTAGCAAGTGGCCCTACAGGGGCTCTGCTGAACACAGTGCTGAGTCTATTTAACAACAGTTTATCGGGGCTGGGGATATAGCTCAGTGGAATAAGCGCTTGCCTAGCAAGCACAGGGTCCTGAGTTTGATCCCCAGTACCGCAAAAAAAAAAGTTTATCTTTACTATTTCTTCAAAGCAATAGATAAAGCAGTTTATCTTTGACTGTTTTTCGAATCATCATCTGAAAAATAAAAGTTACATTTACCATTTTGAGTTAAAGGATGATATTAGGAAGACAGTAACTTTTGAAAATTAAATCTCCAACTTCTGGGCTTGAGACTGAACTTTAATTTCTGATCTTTCAGTATTTGACTGAATGAAAAATCTAACATGAATTGCCCGTTTATATTAGGAAAACAGTTATCCCACCTTCTTCAAAAGCAGTTTAGGAGTAAAAGGAGAAAATTCCCCTTTTGTGAAACAACGTTGTTAAGTAGGTTAACAGTCTTTCTAGGTTTTTGTTTTTGAACTAATCATTTGCACTATGATAGCCCAGAAAAGTCTTGCATATTAGCAAAAGGTCAGGTTCCCAACACGATAGAGTTAGTTTACTTATGTATTCTTCTGTGTTACATGCTTCTAGTTCATTTGCTTTGATGAGGAATTAAAAGAGCAACGAGGCTCTAAATGCTGTAAAATTGCAACACTTTGTATATACAATCTTTCTTCGAAATGCATCATGATCTGTACTGAAATGATCTAGTATAAGATGATAAAGCTTTCCATTCTTAAAAAAATCATTATTTGGGATGTTTCAAAGTAGCAATGTTTTCCCAAATTCATAATTACCATGAAGACTAGGCCACACAGGAAGTTTCAGCAACAGTGTGATATTGAAAACGTCCATTGCAAACAAAAGTACCTGCATTGTGCCTTAAAATAACACATAAGTTCCTAAAATAGCAGTTTTGCAAAAGTGCTTAGTGTGTCTTATTATCCTCACTAAGGATTTAATTAATATAAATCTAACAGCTTTCATTTCTTAAGTTGGCATTCATCTTTCTATGGCTCCAACTCATTACAATAGTGTCAAATTAATTTGTAGACAAACATACATATTCAGTTTTTAATATACCTATTGTCAATTTTTTTTTTACCTTTAAGAGATTGTACCTTCCTGGAGAATATTTCAAAGCTAGTAATTTGATTTTGGCTTGTGTTATTCCAGAGATATATTTTCCAAGTTTTCTGTGTTCTGGTAAATGAAGGTTCTTGAACTTTTTCAATCTAAGTTTTACGTTGTTAGAACTGATGCGTCCAAATCTGCTTGCTTATTTCTAATTCAAACACCTACTGTTGATATTTCTATCAGGGATATTATTAAGAAATATTTTCTATGCTACTAATCATCAAGAAAGGTCACAGAGGGGCTGCAGATTTAGCTCAGTGGCTCAGCACCTGCCTGGCAAGTGTGAGGTTCCAATAACTCTCCCCCAAAAGGATCATAGAAAATAATGTGCACTCTAGACAGATTTAAATTATGATATATGATGTGGTAGACATATATGATATACATATGTATGTATTTAATTTATGATATATCAGAAAGAAAAGTTAGACCTGTAGATGTAAATGCTTTTTCTTTGTAATTGTACCTTTGGTTTATTCAAGACACCAAATGAAATTGAAGTACAGTTTGCACTATGATACTAATTTTGTTCAATATTTGAGGTTATACTATACATAATGCTTGAGAGAAGTCATATGTTCAGCAGTAAATTTTTTTATTCATTAAATTATTTTATTTTTAAAACATGTTTCTAAGCAATTGAATTTTTGTTTTGTTCAATTGAATTTTGAAGGAAATTTTTAATTTTTAACTGGCATATCATAATTGCATGCTTTCATGGCATACAGTGTGACATTTCAATACAAATTCTCAATATGTAACAATAGGGGTTATTGGCATATCTATCACACCAGACATTTTTCATTTTTTTTTTTGCAGTGGGAGTATTTAAAATTCTTCTCTAGTACCTCTTTGAACTAATTAATTGTTGTCAATTATAGCTATCTTACTGTGCATAGAATATTAGAAGTTATCCCACATATTCAACTATACCCTTGACCCTCCGCACTGTGCTGTCTGCATTCCCGTTCCTCTACAACCCTTCCCAGGCTCTGGTAACCACTGCTCCATTGTCTCCTTCTTTGAGATCAACTGATTAGGTTCCGCATGTAAATCAAAATCACCTTTCTAGGCAACTGAGTTATGTAAAACTATATTTTGAGCATTAATGAATGATAAATCACCAACCTCAAGTCAGGCCCTGCTATATTCATATAAATATTGATTTATGTCAGGACAGATTTCTCCTTTATTGTGATCTACATGTTATTGATAACAAAAGCATATTACTGAATACACTTTAACCTCTAAGAAATGAGTTTTGCTTCTTTGTTGAGAAATATCCTTTCACCAGGGAGTACAAAGGACCCCACCTAAATTTTAAGATGTAAGAACTGGGAATTTGAATCAATGTTCTGGAAAAAAGATTAGCTCTAGCACTGTTTTAGTTACTTTTCTTATTGCTGGAACAGAATACCTGGTACCCATAAATTAACTGAGGAAAGATTTGTTTCAGCTCACAGTTTGTAGAGGTTTCTGTCTATGGTTGGCTGTATCAAGGTAGGGAAGCATGGCAGAGTTGCATAGCAGAGGAAAAACAGTTCATGACAGAACAAGCAGGCGACAACAAGAACTGCAGAAGCAGGCAGCAAGCAGCAAGCCTCCCTTTCCCTTTTATGCCATCCAGGCTACAAACCTTTCGGGTGGTGCCACCCACACCCAGGTTGAGTCGTTCATTATCAACTCCAAGAACAAAACTAAACCAATCAATGAACTAATTTTGTACCACACACTCTTTAATACCAGTATCACACACCATATCTCCAGCCAGCTCTGAAAAGCCCCACCTATGAGTGCATGAAACTTTGGGGGGTGCATTAAATATAAACCAGAAGAAGTGCAAACATTTGTGAGAACTATATCTATAGATCTATGGAAAAACGTATTATCATAAAAAATTTGTAAAGAAAAGAAGATACTGCTTTCATGGTAATGCTTAATCTATAAATCAATGTTTCTCCTAGAAAATATAAAACATACTTAAATGGGAGCCTTAATACTTTGTATATGTTAATTGCAGAAGTCAATTAACAATCATTGATGACAGGCATTGGTGTGTCTAATAATGAACAGAGACCTTAATTTCAAGCAGTGCATGTTTGTCTAATCTCTGCTAAATCTTTATTCCACTCTGATTTACTTCTCTCAACAACACCTCTTAAGCTACTACATTTCGCATTCAAAACTTTTCATAACTTGATACTACTTTGTCAAATTTTAATTTTCTTTACTCCCAGTGTCTATGTTTTACACTGACTATGCCACAAACGTGTTTAAGATTGGTTCTGCCTTTGTTTTGATTTACCTTGTTCAAATCCATCTCAATTTTCAAATTCTACTTTAGGACCCACCTCCTTTATAAAATTTCCTTAGTTATTCCTGTTCTCACTACTTTGAGTTTTTTTTTAATCTTAAAGCACTTATTTTAAAATATATAACTCACTTTTTAATTCTTTATGGATTTATATTGGGAAAATTATTTTTGTAGGTGCTCAATGATCATTTATTGCATATGCACTTAGGTTACCTGGTGCTATGCTAAGCACTCAGTGTGGGAAAATGCATAGGATATGGCCTGGTTCCTCAAGAAGCTTATGATTGACAGATACACAAAATATGAGTAGTAGTATTAAAGGTGTATAAGCAAAGGTCTGTGACAACAGAGGAAAAAATCAGTTAATTCTGAATCACAGAAAATTACACAGTGTGGCAGAGCAGGTTTATATATAATATATGTATATATATATGTATATATATATATATACACACACACACAGATTATATATAATATGCTGTTTGATGGGTAAATTGGTTGAGTTGCTAAGTAGGAGAAAAGACACTGTAGTGTTTGTAATTCCAAGTCTGACCTACCAGCAAGACCTCTTCTTTTTCTCATGTAAAAATAAACTATAGCAAGTGGACATTCAGAAACTGCAAATAATTCCATGTGAAATAACAGCATTTACCAAAATACATCCTATGAGAGTGTTTTTTGCAGACTTTTAGCAGATACCCTTTAAAAAATTGGTTTCCTGGTGAAATAAAGTTAGAAATAATTGATTAGCAATAAATCTCTCCACTGTAAAGTTTTCAGAACTTTTAACCTACTAATAATATAGCATGCATTTTTAAGAAGGGAATATTAGAGTGCTTTACTTTCTCATCTTATATGGTCATGACACTTTTCTCAGAGCAAACTAGATTATGATTCTATACAAAAACACAGTGGAAAAATAGACTACAGTATAATTGCATTGAACAGAATATGATGAACAATACAGATAGAAACAGAATCTGAACTGAGATTTTAAAAAGCTTTAAATAACTTTCCAGGGATACTTGATTTGGGTTTATGATAAAGAAAATGGAATCATCAAATATTTCATATAAGGAAATTCTATAATCCAACTCACATATGAAGATATATCAGGCAGCAAAGCAAAGGCTGGGGGCTGGGGATATACCTCAGTGGCACAGCGCCTGCTTGGCAAGTGCGAAGTCCTGAGTTCAATTCCAGGTACAAAAAGAGGCTAAATTTAAGGAAACAATATCTGGAGACTACCTTATTAATTTAAGATGTTATTGAAATTAGAAATAATTTGAAATACAGTGTTACTAATCATTAGACAAATATTAGTATGTTTTCTAAAAATGTTGATTTATTTGAATGCAAAAACTGTTAAATATTGTATCTCTTATACTCTTTCCCTAAACCACAGAATCTAGTACAGTATTGATGATGTCAAAAAATGTCAGTTTTTTAAAGATATATAAATATCTTTAAAGATATATAAATATATATATTTTGAGAAGTAACTGAATGTGACAACTCTACGCTCCTGGGCAACACCAGGAGAAAATAAATTATTCTTGAAATCAAAACCTCTAAGTATAAACTCTGCTTTGCATGTGATCGTCCTAGGACTCCTGTTGGATCCAACTTCTAAGTCACCCCAAATCACCCCTGCCCATTATTCCCACTCTTAAGTAGTCTCAAGAAAATGGACCGAATCTTTTTGGGTGGATGACCGGCAGAATATAACATAAATGATGTCTATGCTACTTCTGAGATTAATCTATAAAATCATTCTTGGTCAGTTACACTCTCCCTTGGATTATTTACTCTGGAGGAAATCAGCTGACATGCCATAAACACTTTGGAGGTGCTTAACAGGTGAGTACTGAAGACGCAGTGAACAGCTGTGTGAGTAAGCTTAGAAATGAATCTATGTAAACAATGAGCTAAGAAGCCTGAAGTACTTATACTAATATCAAATAAATATATTTAAAAACAAGATATAACAGCAAAAATGACAGCATTACTGCTATAAGAGTAAGAATCTCAGCTCAGAGGTACATAAAAATCGTAAGGGTGTATTTACCCAATAACTAAACCCCAAAATGTATGAAACAAACCTGACAAAACTATTAGGGGGAAACAGACAATTCTTTGGTAATACTGGAAATTTTAACGCCTCCCTCCCAGGAATTGATAGAACCAACAGACAAAATGTAAACTAAAACTTAGATCAGAACAAATCATAAACAAATCCAGTTTAATTCATTTTTATACAACACACATAACAAGGATGGAATACACTTTTTATTCAATTGCATCTGGTGTCTTTCCGTATTTATAGAGCCAAATGATACTTGGCAAATGGGTCAAGTTAATTTCATGGAAAAACAATAACCTTTTCAATAAATGATGTTGGTATAACTATATAACTGTATATAAGGAAGTGTTCTGGACACATTATACATCATAAACAAAGATTAAATCAAAATGAATCAGATATCTAAATGTAAGGGGTAAAACTATTAGACTCTTAGGACAAAATACAAAAACCTTTCTGTGATATCAGGCTAGACAAAATTTCTTAAATAAATTATAAAAATAAAATGCAAAAAATGATGTAATAAACTCTACAAAGATTAAGAAAATATGTTCTCTGGAAGACATAATTCAAATAAAAAGAGAAGCTGCAGTCTGGGAATAAATGTTGCAAAACATGTATCTGACAAAGCACTGTTTTGTCAAGCACTAACAAAGACCTTCTACTCAACTCAACAAAGAGAAATCACCTTAATATAAACATAAGTGAAGAAGTGAACATTTTTCAAAGAAAATATGTAAGTGGCCAATGAGCACATGAAAAAATGCTGTCATTAGGCATTAAGGAAGGGCACATCCAAACCACAAGAACCTACAACTATACACCCCTAAAGTGATTCAATCACACTAACAATTGACAAACAAGTGTTAGTGAGGATGTGGAGCATTACTGAAGGGCATGTAACCGGTGTATCTGTTGTAGAAAGTAATCTGGCAGTTGCTCAAAAGGTTAAGCATAGAAATGCCACATGGCTCAAAATTTTCACTCTTGCCTTGTTACCTCTAGAGTATCACATAAGCCAGAAAAAACTAGTACCCAAATATCTATCCACATATGTACAAATAAGTATGTTATATCCAAATGTTGGAATACTAACCAGCATGAAAAAGTGACCTATTGATGTATTTAACAACATAAATAAATATAAAGATATTATAAGGCAAATTTTGGGGTGATGGAACCATTTTCTGTATATTGACTATGGTAGTATTTACATAGTTGCATACAATTACCAAAACTCATCAAGTTGTGTATGTATCTCAAAATGACTTTGCAAAGATTGTATTCATATTAATCAGACTTTAATATAAAGTTACCTCCATGGGGAAGAAATCACTGAAAGAGAAGATACGGAAACTTCAAGCCTGATGCCAACCTTACCTATATGATTGAGGAGAGCTAACCTTAACCTGCATTGAAATGTCCAGGTGACCGAGCTATTATTGAGTAAATATAACAGCAGTATACTTTGCTAAATTTTAAAAAGAATTAATTCAATTGCTCTATGAAGTTCTACAAGGAAGAGTGAAAAATAAGACTGTTATATATGCTCTTAGATTTTTAATTCTTCGAAGAGTGTTCCCATTAAGAGAAAATGTGGCTTAAAGATTTTTTAACTGAGAATTTGATGACCAGTATCCCAAATTATGGGAATGACACAGTCATTTGTTACAGATTGATAGACATTTGGAATATTTCCAGTTTCAAATATTGCAGATCAATGGCTATTTTTCGCTATGCTGCCAGAGTAGTACACGTAACATTTCTATGAATTTTTATAACCTTTACTGTAAAGTTTTCTTGATAAGTGAATATAAGTTTTCCTAGAGATCTTGAGATGAACTTATCCCTTTGAAATCATGGGGACCACAGAGCTGTCTTTGTAACACCAGCTTACATTTGTTCCAGGCCCATAAAGAAACATTTATTGTACTTCCTTAACAAATCCTGTGAGAAGTAGAGAAAGTATAATTACAGTTGATGAATATGATCAAGATGAGAGATTTACTTCTTCGTTCTAGGGTTAAATCAGAACTTTGCTTTCAATTTGAGCCTTGTGAAGACAGTTATGTAGAAAAGAGCCCCTTATCCTGCTACTCTGAAAAAAAGTTATTTCTCCCATCTGTCTCATTAAACTCTTGGAAAAAAATCATCTTGGAAGTAATAAAAATCATTACACTCAGCTTGGTGTAGAAGGTTTCTTATGAAAGCAGAGAAATAGAAAGCTAGGTTACTTTGCAGGGTTCCTGGAGGCTTCAGAGTTCTGCGTGAACCCTGGCAACTCTACTAGATCTATAAAGATGTGGGGAAAACATGAAAAATCAGACTCCCTTTTTCCAGTGTTTAAAACTCTGAAAAGTGAACATTTTAAACAGACTTTTCAGTGCTAACAATCTAACTTTGCATGCTCCTCAGAAGCCTTACATGACCTTTAGATATCATTCCATATTCATTCAGTTTTGAAGGTTTTTAATTTGTGGTTTTCAAAGAATGAACTGCGATGACCCCACAGCTAGTGTCATCAGATGAGTCGAGATGGTCAGTCTAATGATATATAGTCAGTGTTTTGACATTGAATCAAAGTTGCTTTTTGCACTAGTTTGAATAAGAATAAAGTAGCAAAATAATTAGCAGGCTATGTTCATACAAAAATACTATACTTTGGCCTTTGTGGTGAGTTTCTAAAAGTCCATCAAAATTAACTCAGACTTGATCGAGTCACCACACTTCTCCCCACCACTTCCATCATCTTGATCTCTGCTTATATGTTTGCTTAGTATAGAAATGCAGAATGTAAATCAAAAGAAAAAGAAAAAGATAGACAATAGGAAACGTGGAGATAGATCTTTTGCAAAGGCTGGGGACCAAAAGTTGGATGGGGGAAGGAGGAGGAGAAGGGAGTGAAAGAAGAATGAAGATGTACATTTACCGACACCTCACAGGAATGTAATCATTATGTACTGCAAACTTGTACCAATAAGAATAAAAAAAGCTCATTTGGAAAATAAGTAATTACTGTGTTGACCTGAATTGTATTAGTGGGACCAATAATAATTGTCAACTCATCCTTATTTGGCATTTTGACGTGTGTTTTTTGTATTTACATTTCAATAACCTGTCAAGGATATTGGGACATTGCATAAATTCAGATATTTAAGTCATACTAGGAAGAGATACTTTTGAAAAAAAATGGAAACTACTTAATATAGTTTCATGTTGAGGACTGAAGAAATTTACTGAACCCAAATTGCGGGCCTTGGAAAATTACAAACTGAATGAGATATCATCCACAGGAAAGAAAGCGTGAACCAAAAGCCTGTTTTTAAGAGTTCTCCTGAACACGGACCCTTGAGCATGGATGTGCAAGGTCAGCATCCCAGCCTGTCAGAAGGCGCCCATGCTCTAAAAGTTGCCTCCTTTCCCGATGTCCCTGAGCAGCCTGTTGGCTTAGGAAAACGAAAGCTAAAATAAACTACGATAATGTTGAAAAACTGAAAAAAGTAGAGAAGCAGTGCAGCTTTCCCCCCATACCAACCGCCTCAGAGAATTTAAAGATTTCTTTCTGATAATTTTTAATGCAATAGATGTTAATACTTTCACTGGTTACACATCAGTCGCTTACCACACCTAGGCAAATAAATCCTTTCTAAATACCACTGCTAGATTAATCTTCTTAAAGTTTTGCTTTCGGTGTGGTGCTGCCTTGCAGGAACATCCATTTGCTTATACTATGAAGTCAAAACTAATCCACTGGTACCTATTTATCCTAAACTCCTACCAATACTCAACATGATCACTGGCCCCAAATCTGTCAAAGTGGTCCCTTGTGAGTAAATAGTATATTCCTGTTTCTATCCCTTTACTTATTCCACTGCCTTATACTTAAAATGCTTCTTTTTCTAGTCCTCCACTATTCAAAACTCAAAATTTCCTTCTTCAAACTGTAGACTCAAACGTCATCTTCTCCAAAAGGTTGCCCCAGTCTAATTCCATCCTTTTTGGAATTTCGTTTATTTTCTTTTT
Source organism: Dinomys branickii (assembly GCA_004027595.1). Lineage (NCBI taxonomy): Eukaryota > Metazoa > Chordata > Mammalia > Rodentia > Dinomyidae > Dinomys > Dinomys branickii. Next base: position 19,217 of record PVLD010026867.1, read on the forward strand.
AAAAAATATTACTATGTGCTTGTAGTACAAAATCTTTACATTCATTGTAGGTAGTACGCACATGTACTGACCGTATCGTGATTCTATTTATCCCCATTTCCCTCCCTTGGGTCTTCTCTCCCCTTGTCTCTAGTGCTCCTTTGCATTTACAAGATTTCTCCCTTCCTGTTTTCCATTGTTTATAGTTTATTTGTTTTAAAAAAAGTCATTTATACCTTGGATTTATCATGTAGAAGAATTTATGTGACATTTAAAATTGTGTGTCAGGTTTATTTCACTTATATTATGGTATCAGGGTGCATCCATTTTCCAACAAAGGGTTCAAGTGTATCCTTCCTTATGGGAAAGCAGTATGTATTGTATATAAATACCACAATGTTTATCCATTCATCTAGTGATGGACATATAGGCCACTTCCAAGATTTAGCTATTTCAATTTCTCTACTATAAATATTGGTATGCGTGCATTACTGTAATGTGATGTCTTTAACTCTTTCAGGAAGATACCTAGAATGGGAACAGCTTGGTTGAATAGAATTTCTATCTTTAGTTTTTGTAAGCACCTCCACACTGATTTCCATGGTGGTTGTAGTTTATATTGCCACCCCATAGTAGAAGGGTGACTTTTACCCCTACAGCCTGACCAGCATTGTTACTGTCAGAATTTTTTGATAGTTATGTTTTCTGGCACAAAATGGAAACTCAGTTATTTTAATGTACATTTCTCTGATGCCCAGAGATGTTAAGCATTTTTATGCATTTATTGGACATTTTTGCTTCTGAGAAGTCTGTTTATTTTAGTTCTTTTTTTGCTGGGTGTTTTGAGGGGCTTGTTGTTTTAAGTTCTTTGTATATTCTAAATATTACTCCTCCATCAGAGGAAAAGCTGGCAAAAATTTATTCCAGTTCTATAGGTGGTCTTTTCACTCTGGTGACTATTTTCATTTCTGTGCAGAAGACTTTAATTGGTATAATCCCATTTATTGATTCTCAATATTTTTGTGTGCAGTTGAGGTTCTGCTTAAAATATTCTAACATGTACCTATATGTTCAAGAGTTGTACCCATTTTATCTTCAAGCAGATGAGATTTTTCTTTGTTAATATTTAGGTCTTTGATCCATATTGATTTTATTTCAGTACATGGTGATAGATGTGAGTCTAGATTTAATATTCTGCATGTTTCTAACCAGTTTTCCCAGCACTATTTGTTAAAGAGACTATCTTCCTACCAGCATAGGATTTGGAGCATTTTGTGAAAGATCATATGACTTAATATGTCTGGGGCTGTCCACAATTCTCTGTTCTGTTCCATTGACCCACACGTTTGGTTTTGTCCTAGTACCACACTTTTTGTTTATCACTTTAGCTTTGTAATATAACTTGAAATCCAAGATTATGAGGCCTCTTGCTTTACCCTTGTTGCCCAAGATTGTTTTTCTTATTTTTGGTCTCCTTTGATTCCATGTCAGTTTTAGAATTGTTTTTCTATTTCTGTAAGGATTCATTGGGATTGATTAAATCTGTGTATCAGTTTTGGAAGTATGGCTAGTGAAAAAGTATTGGTTCTGTCTATTCAGAAAAAGGGGTATTTTTTCATTTTCTGACATTCTCCTCAATCTCCTTCTTCACAGTAATGTAGTTTTCATTATAGACGTCTTCCACTTTCTGCATTAGGTAATTCCTAGGTATTGATTTTTTCTTGATGCTATATTGAATGGAATTCTTTCTCAGTGAGTTCATTATTGGTATACATGGATGCTATTGACTTTTGTGTGCTGATTTACATCATGCTGCATTACTAAATTTGTTATTAACTGTAGGAGTAATTGGGTGAATATTTTGGAGCCTTCTTTGTAAAGGATCTTGCCATCTGCAAATAATGAGAATTTGCATATTTTTATTTCATGTACATAAATCTTTTATTTATTTCTCTTGGATAATTTTTCTCATTAAAATTTAGAGTACTACATTGAATAGGAGTGGTAACCATGGATATGTTTATTATGTTTCAGTTTTTAGCAGAAAGATTTTAGTTTTTCTCCATTTGAAATAATGATGACAGTATGTGTGCCATACAGGACTTTTTATAAGATTGAGATAAGCACCTTGCATATTCAACTTCTTAGTATTTTTTTTAACCGAATGGATGTCAGATTGAACAAATTTTTTTTTTATTTTTTTTATTTTAGAAACATAAAAGTACAAAAACATATTGACAAACAGACACCCATTATCATAGAAAATAGTATAATCACAACTAATCTATAGACAAGGTGATATGGTCTCAACAGTAGTTGTTGCTTTATCCATTGATATGTTCGAATTGTAGATGTATGGAC
>PVLD010026868.1:0-21556 GCA_004027595.1 Dinomys branickii
TTTTTTATCCAATCCTTGGTTGATGGGGGTTTGGGTTGTTCTCAAGATTTAGCTATTAGAAATGGCACTGTTATAAACATGAGTGCACATATATCACTGTGGTATGATGTTTTCAGTTATTCAAGGAATATACACAGAAGTGGAATAGCTAGGAAGAATGGTAGCTCTAATCCTAGTTTTTTGAGGAATCTCTGCACCAATTTCTATACTCCCAACAGTGGAGAAGGGTTCTTTTATCCCACAGCCCCTCCACCATTTGTTATTGGTTAACTTTTTGAGGATAGTCATTCATTCTGGAGTGAGATGAAATCTCAGTGTTGTTTGCATCTCTCAAATGACCAATGATGTGAACATTTTTTCATATATTTATTTACCATTTGAATTTCTTCATCTGAGAAGTACATATTCATCTCTTTTTCCCATTTTTGGATTGAGTCTTTGAATTTAGGGAGTTAGAATTATTTCAATTCTTTACACGTTTCAGATATGTCTTTTGTCTGAGGGACAACTGCCTATAAATCTTCCTGCTCTGTGGGTTGTCTTTTCACTCTGTTGGTGATTTCTTTTGTCGTGCAAATCTTTTTGGTAGGATGATATACAAGTTGTTGATTATTTGTAGTATTTTATATGCTGTGAATTCTCTGGCTACAACTATGTCTTCAAGATTTCTACCTATTTTCTATTCCAGTAGATTCAGTGTTCCTGTTTTAACATTTAAATCTTTGATCCATTTTGAGTTTAGTTTAGTATACAGTGATGTATGTGTGTCTACTTTTAGTCTTCAACATGTGCAAAGTCAGTTTTTCCAGCACCATTTATTAAAAGGGTTATCTTTTAGTGAACATGTTTGGCCCCTTTTTCCAAGGTAAGGTGGCTGAATGTGTTTGCAGTTGTGTCTGCATCTTCTGTTCTGTTCCACTGATCATCAAGTCTGCATTATTTCCAGTGCCATGCTTATTTTATTACAGTAGCTTTATATATAATTTGAAGTCATGGATTGTGATGTCCATGATTTTCCTTTGCTGTCCAGAATTGCTTTTGTTATTCTAGGTCTCTTCTTCTTCCAAATGAATTTCGGGATAGTTTTCTCCAATTCTATGAGGTATGCTAATAGTATTTTATTTGGGATTGCATTAAATCTGTATAAAAATTTGGAGAATAGAGCCCATTTCACTATGTTGTTTCTTCCTATCTATGAGCAAAGGATATTTTTCCATTTTCTGATATCCTCTTCAATCTCCATTTTCATTGTACTGTAATTTTTACCATATAGAACTTCTAATTCCTGTGTTAGAAGGGATTAAGTATTTTTCGGATGCACTGTGAAGGGTGTTTTCCCTAATATCTCTCTCTCTGACTTTGTCATTTGGGTATAGGAAGGTTATTGATTTTTCATTGCTGACTTTGTATCCAGCTATGTTATTGAATTTGGTTATTAAATTTAGAAGTCTTTTTATGAAGTTTTTGGGGTCTTCTATGTAGAGTACCAGGTCATCTAAAAATGATAATTTAAATTCTTTCTTTCCTCTCCTTACTCCTTTTATTTCTTTCTCTTGTCTATTTGTTTTGGCTAATGTTTCCAGAACTATATTAAATAGGCGTGGTGATAGTGGACATCCTTGTCCTATTCCTGATTTTAGAGTGAAAGCTTTCATTTTGTGAACATTTAAAATGATGCTAGCTGTTGGTTTGTCATAGATGGCTTTTATCAGATTGAATTAAAGACCATCTATCCCAATTTTCTGTATTTTTTAAAATTATGAATAGGTATTGGATTTTGTGAAAAGCTTTTTCTGCATCTATTGAGATCATCTGATTTTTGTCTTTGGCTCTGTTAATGTGGTGTATTACATTTATTCATTGGTGCATGTCAAACCATCCCTGGGATGAATCCTACTTGGTCATGCTGTATAATCTTTTTGATGATTTGCTCTATTTTGTTTGCCAGTATCATATTAAGGATTTTTGCATCTATGTTAATTAGGGATATTGGTCTATAGTTCTTTTCTAGTAGGGTCTTTCTCTGGTTTAAATATAATAGTAATGCTTGCTTCCAGGAATGATTTTAGATGTACTGATTTCCTTTCAATTTCATTAAAGAGTTTCAGCATTAATGGAATTAGGTCTCCTTTAAATTTCTCATAGAATTTACTAGCGAATCCATAAGGTCCTGGGCTTTTCTTCATGGCTAGTATTTTAATTACATTTTCAATCTCATTGACTGATCTCAGCTTATTTATAATAGTTATATCTTCTTGATTCATTTTTAGTAGTTTCTATGTGTCCAGGTATCTGTCCATTTTTCTTGTGTTTTCCTTCTTATTAGCATACAGGTTCTGGAAGTAGGTATTGATAATCATCTGAATTTCTGCAGGATATCTTGTGAAATTTACCTTTCTCATTTGAGTATTTTCTTTCCTCTTTTTGATAAGGATGGCTAGAGATTTATCAATTTTATTTATTCTTTCAAAGAACCAACTCTTCATTCATTCTTTGTATTGTTTTCTTAGCCTCAATTGTATTAATTTCTGCTCTGCTCTTTATAATATCCTCTCTCATGAGAGCTTTGATTTTGATTTGTTCGTCTTTTTCTAGGAGTTTGAGATTTAACATTATGTTGCTTATTTGAGCTTGTGACCTTTTCCTGATGTGAGAGTTTATGGCTATAAATTTCTTTCATATGATTGCTTTTATCGTGTCCCATAAGTTCTGGTACATTGTTTCAGTATTTTAATTTAATTGTAGATGGTGTTTAATTTCTTCTGACCCATTGATTGTTCAGTAGGTTGTTGTTTAATTTCTACGTGTTTATGTAGATTTTGTGATTTCTTTTGCCATTCATTTCCAATTTCTTTTATATGTGTCTACTCTATTATATTTTACTTTGCGCATCATTTCTTTTTCTATGTGAGAGTTTACTTGTCTATAACCTTTTGCACTTGTTTTTTCACTTCTGTTGCTATCATTTCAAAAAGTTCCAGTGCTTGACTTCCAATTTTGTCTATCTCATTTTGTTTTTGGCTTGTTCTGTGTGGGTTATGGGTCTACATTTGCATTTTTCTTCTGTGACTCCATACAACCACAGTGTTATCATTCAAGGGAAAAAAATGGAATATAACATGTATGGCATCCTTGCCAAAATAATACAGTTAACAATAACAATAGTTTTAACTATAGCTTAGCTACTAACAAACAGTGGAAACTACTACCCTGATACCTTTAAACACAGGAGTAAATCCTACAGTTATATAACAAAGTCCAACATGTACCATGTACTTGTACGTAGCGATTGTCCCCTTAGTAGGGTGATTTTACCATGTTGAGGAGGATCTTAAGATGGGTAGAGGACAAAAAAATTGATGAGTGAGGTCAAATATAGTACAATCGAGGCTGGGGTTCAAAGAGTGGTCATTTAGGTTTTGGGAAACTAGAGTATACAAGAGGAAAACACTGAAAGAGAAAGCAAAGGGGTATTGAAGTGGATCAGAAAGGGAAGAGACAATTTTTACTCACATAAAAGTATGATAAATTCAAGAGATGATTGAAGAAAGAGAATCAGTAGAAGAAAACAAAAAAAAACACAGGAAAACTAAACAGTGAAAAAAGGAGGTAGAGAGAGAAGAAAGGATAAAAAAGTGACCAGAAGGAAAAGGAAAAAGAATAAGAACAAGAAATAAAAGGACCAAAAACCAGAAATGATCTCAAAATACAGAGCAGAATAAGACAAAACCCAATCAGACAATATCAGCATAGTCAATCAGATAAAGGGAGAATAATAGTAGCAAAGTTCTTCTGGTGTTCACAGTTCTGTGGTCGTGTCCAAGATAGATCTGAGGAGTGTGCTGTGTACTCCAGCCAAGTTTGTCATGAAATTTGTCCTGGGTATGGAGCTGATCTTCCCTTTGTATACGGGGGCTGAGGCTGGGCTTCTATTGGTGGGTTCTCCCAGAGCCCTTTGATATAAAATGGCTTCCATTCTGTGTATTTGTATGCTGAAGCTCAAGGCTGGTTCAGCTAACATACTAACTGCTGGCTCCTCATTGCTGCTTCAGACGTTTCCACATTGCTGGTCTAGTCTGGACCTTCATTTGTACCCATGCTAAGGCTGGTCTTGCTGGTCCCACCTATGTACCCCGGCCAGGACCTGGCCTGGTCTTGCTCATTGCTGTGCCACCTGAAGACATGCGTGCACTCATGCCTGGCTTGGTCTCCCTGAGTTGCTCTGTCAGCTATAGACCTGTGTGCACCTGCACTTGAGCTGCCTAGCTAGGACTCACTGATTGTTCTGCCAATCTCATGCATATGTGCACCTGCACCTGAGATGCCTGGCCTGGTCTCATTGATTCCATAATACACTTTGATCAAACCATTATCATTCTTTGGAATTGCCTGACATGCCTTCCTTTTCAGATTTTGGAAACCTGTGAAGGATCTGTCCTTGGTATCTTATGTTTCCAATCCTAACTCTTTCCCCTATGGAAGACACTGGAGTTTTCAGTAGGGCTGAAGAATGCTGTCTTGAAGGATTCCAAGCATAGCTCTTTTGATCTTAAAGCCCCAGAATGGGAAATACAGGTACTGTCAAATTTCTTTACAAAGATAACTATCATGTTGTTCTTTTTCCTGCCATAATAATTGTGTACATAAAGAGACAATATAGATAAGTTCTGATCCTTGGCTACCCTCAGCATCAGGCTTCCTTTGCCATTAGGCATGAGTAACTCTGAATATTTTTCAATTTATATACTATCTTACTCTGGGATCTCTATGTACTTCTTCAGGATGAGGGTATTCAGCAAGTGATTTTTGTCACTCACCAAAATTACAGATCTACTTTGCTCTATAATGTGCCCTCTCTGTCCCAATCATATCTCCTATTTCAATTTTTCTAAGGTCCAAAGTAAATTCACATTTTCTTCTGCCCAAAGAAGCCTTCTCTGACTGTATTTTCCAGCTCAACCTGATATAGCTACACTTCTCCATAGATAACATGTTGTTCTAAGCCTTTTCTTTTGTCCACCTATTTAGACTATGTATACCACTCTGACTTTTTGGTCTTGTCTCAGTCAGGGTTTCTGTGGTCTTCTGTATGACAAAGGAAGAAAGCCCTCTTAGCACCTGGTTGCTTGTGGTCCTATTGGGACTGGGGTGGCTACATGCTACTTCTAAATGCTAGTCTTAGTGCCTTCATGGAGGCATGGTAAGTATGTACCCTAAGCAGATGCTATTTGGACCATCATAACTTCCCTGCCTAATGACATTATTATTTCTAATAATATTCCAGCTTTCCTCTTTTTGCCTTTCCACTTATGCAAGTTGGATAATATTAAGGGGGAGCTAGTGCTTCACCAGGAGGATCTTGAAAGTCTGTAGACACACACCTACATCCTAGTCCTGGCAAGGATCAGGGCCTCAGCCCTGATAATGCATACATCAAAAAGATTTTAAATATCTCAATTTGGCCTTGCCAGGCATTCCTAGGAGCTAAAAAAATCATGGGACATTTTGTAGAAATGATGGATGCTATAATCTGGAGAAAACAACTGTTTAAGATATCAGCCTGCTTTTCTTTTTATCTCCCCTGTACTTTAGCGAGAGCTCTGCAACACCACAAGGAAAATGCAGATGAAACTTCTCAGAACCTGTGTGATGCAATGAAAGTAGTCCTCAGTGGGAAATTCATAGCTGTGAATTCTCATACCAGGAAAACAGAATGAGCACAAATAATCATATACTGAAACTCAAGCTTCTGGAAAAAGAAGAGCAAGTAAAGCCTAAAGCCCAAAGAAGTAAGAAAATTATAAAGATCAGAGCAGAAATTAAAACAACTGAGACTTAGAAAACAATAGAAAGAATTAATGAATCAAAGTTGGTTCTTTGAAAGAATAAATGAAATTGATAAACTCCTACCCAACATTATAAAAAAAACAAAGAAAAAACTCAAATTCATACAAGAAGGAATGTAAAGGATGCAACCACTAAAGATCAAGTAGAAATTCACAAGATTATCCATACCTCCTTCAAAATGTTTACTCTGATAAGATAGAAAACAGAGGAAATGGATAGATTCCTAGATACATATTAATTACAAAAACTGAATCAAAAAGATATAAAAATACTGAATAATACAATATCAGTGAATGAAACTAAAAATGTAATACAAAATACAACAACAAAAACACCCAAATCCTGATGGATTCACAGCTGAATTCTAAGAGAAATTTAGAGAAGATTTAGAGCAAATTCTTCTCAAACTATTTTAAAAAAACGAAAGGGAAGCAATTCTCCCTCACTCATTCCTGGAGGCAAATATTACCCTGATAACAAGACCAGAGAAAGACCCAACTAAAACAGAGAACTATAGGCCAATCTCCCCTAATGAACACAGAAGCAAAAATTCTTAATAAAATACTAACAAAGAGAATGCAGTAAATCATCAAGAAAATTATGCATCACGATCAAGAAGGATTCATCCCAGGAATGCAGGGATGGTTCAATATGTCCAAATCAATAAATGTAATACACCATATCAATAGAACCAAAGACAAAAATCACACGATCATCTCAATAGAGGTAGAAAGAGCATTTGATAAAGTCCAACATTCATTCATGATAAAAACCCCACTGAAAATCAAAATAGATTGTTTTTAATTCACTCTAATAAAAAGCCATCTATGACAAACAAACAGCCAACATCACACTAAACAGACAAAAATGGAGAGCTTTCTCTCAATTTAAAATCAGGAACAAGAAAAGGATGTCCACTGTCACCACTCCTATTCAATATAGTCCTGGAAGCATTAGCCAAAGCAATTAGACAAGAGAGAGAAATAAAAAGAATAAGGATAGGAAAGGAAGAAGTGAAATTATCACTATTTGCAGGTGACATGACATTCTACATAGAAGACCTCCAGACCACCAAAAGGCTTGGAGATTTACCAACCAAATTCATTAGCATAGGTAGATGCAAAAGTAACACTCTAAAACCACACCTTTCCCAGTAGCATTCAAAAAAGAATTACATAGGAATCAGTCAAAGAATGGCAGTAAAAGTTCTATACAGTGAATATTACAGTAGTCTGAAAAAGAGATTGAAGAGGATTTCTGAAAATGGAAAGATATTATTTGCTCATGGATATGAAGAACCAACATTGTGAAAATGGACATAATCCCCAAATTGTTATACAGATTCAATGCAATTCCAAGTAAAATACCATTAGTATATCTCATAGATCTAAGAAAAATATTCCTAAAATTCATCTGAAACCAGAAGAAAGTTAGAATAACAGAAGTAAACCTAGGCAACAAACAAAGGCCAGCTGGATCACTATCCCTGACTTTAAATTACACTATGAAGCTACTGTGATAAAATCACCATGGTACTGGCAAAAAATAACCCACAGCTGCAGATCAATGGAACAAATTACAAGATAGAGCCACGATGACAAACACACTCAGCCACCTTTTCCTTGACAAAGGGGCCAAACATTCACTGGAAGAAAGATAGCCTCTTTAATAAACGGTGCCAGACATATTTGCATTCCTCATGTTGAAGACTAAAATTAAACCCATGTCTATCATCATGCAGTAAATTAAAGTCAAAATGGACCAAAGATCTAAATATTAAAACAGATACCCTAAATCTACTGGAAGAGAAAGTAGGTAAAAATATTGAAGACTGGGCTAGGCAGATTTCATGCAGAAAAACCAAACTGCATGGGACATACTTAAAAGAATCAACAATCTGGAGCTCATCATATTGAAAAGTTTTTGCACCTCAAAAGATACTACATACAGAAAACCCACAAATTGGGGGAAAATATTAGCCAACTTTCCCTCAGAGGAAGAACTTCTATCTAGAACCTATAAAGAATTTTTTAAAAACTCAGGACCCAAAAGTCAAAGACCTAATCAAAAAATGGCCATCTGGCCAGATGTGGTGGCACATACCTTTAATTCCAGCACTCATGAGGCTGAGGCAGGAGGGTCATTGCAAGTTTGAGACCAGCCTAAGCTACAAAGTGACCTCAAGGCAAGCCTGAACTACACAGAAAGACCCTGTCTCAAAAATACAAAAAATGGTCTTGTGAGATGAATATATACTTCTCAGATGAAGAAATAAAAATGGCAAATAAATGTATGAAAAAACTGTTGGAGAAATGCAAATTAAAACAACATGACATTCCATTTCACCCCAGCAAAAATAGCTATCATTAAGAAATCAACCAATGACAAGTGCTGGAGGGGCTGTGGTGAAAAAGGAAGCCTTCTCTACTGTTAGTGAGTGTAGCCTGGTATAATCACTGAAAATTTGTGTGGGGGATTCCTCAAAAAACTAGCATTAGAGGTCCCACTTAACCCAGCTATTCCCTTTGCTGTTATTTTCCCAGAAGAACTGAAACTAGCATACCACAGAGATGTGTGTGAACCCATTTTGTTAGCAGTGCAATTTGTCACAGCTAAAAACAACCCAAATGACCATCAACTGAGGAATGTATAAAAGTTGTGGTATTTTATACAACAGAGTATTACTCAGCTATTAAAAAATAAACTCAATGCTTTGTATAGGTAAATGAATGCAACTAGAGACAATACTCATACATGAAATAAAGCAGACTCACATGTGTAAACACTGTATTGTCTCCCTAGTGTAAGACTCTGAAAAAGAGTAAATAAAGTCCAATGTACAGTAGATAATTATGAAAGGGAAAGAAACTGCTCAAAAGGAAGGAACAACTGGGACAAATCAAAGGAGAAAAGGAAAGAAAAACAGAAAGAAAGAAAGAAAGAAAGAAAGAAAGAAAGAAAGAAAGAAAGAAAGAAAGAGAAAGAGAGAAAGAAAGGAAAAAAGAAAGGAAAAATATATATGTATATACAAGGATAGCTGGAATAATTGTACTACTGATTTCTATTGGTTTATTGAAAGAAACTGTTTATGCTTAATTTTTTTCTTCTTAATTTTTTCAACCAATTTTGCATGCTTATATCTGGCTATATGAACAACTAATTTGAAGACAAATATATGCAATATAACAACCATTGTTTTTATTCTCTTTAAAAAATAAAAAATAAGTTACTGGAAAAAACAGAATCTAACGCAGGAATAGAAGCTACTATGCAGGACAGTTGAACTTTGTGTCTGCAGTATGACTATAAAATCTGTGCCTTTGTTTAACCAAAGTACTATTCTTTCTCCTAATACAAATTTACTGAAATAATGATAAGCATCCTTGTGTATACTGTAAAAGAATAAATGGCTAATACTTTCAAAATACTTACTATGCAGCAAGCATTACACCTGCCTTGTCTCACTTAATGCTCGGATTCTATCCCTGTACTATAGATAGTACAGATATATAGTACTATTATGATTGTATTTTGCAAATGAGGGCATAATTATAGGCAGAGAGTTTGCCCAATGTTAGATGGCCCATGGGAGAAGTGGCACTGAAGGTGTCTAGTCCAGTCCTATTTATCCATGCTCTTAAGTTTACACTCCACTACTCTGTTCTATCTCAGGTGGTTCTTTTTCAGATCTTTCTGAAATAAGCTATATTATCAGCTCCATTTGACACTGAGAAAAACAAAGACAAAATTAAAGACATGGCCTACATTTAGATAAATTAGTAAGAGTTACAATCTAGTACCTAGGTATCCTGATTTTAAATTTCTATCTTTGTTCTGTGCTATTAGCATTTCTTCTTACTTTCGTTGTATCTGGGAGTCGCTCCAAATAGTTTATCCTCCAACTCTGACTCTTTGGTGCAAAGAGAAGTGGTATAAATGCAAAACTTTCCCTGAATATTCATGTTATGTAGTTATGATTTCTCGGAATATGGTAAAAGCAGCAGAAATTTAAGGTAGTTGTGACACAGGGAAGAAGGGACCATGTCCATACCAGCAAAACTGAGAGTAGAAGAGGCAGAAAAATGTCTTTTTGGGGCAAATATAGTGTTGTGGGAACTTAATGGGCCAGGGAAAAAGGGGATATACTGCCTTCCACAATACATTGTGCAAGGGGAAAAACGGGAGGAAGTACACCCTAATTTCAAAGTATTCATACCAAAAATATAGTAAAATGTGCAAAACAAAGTAACAAAGCAGTAAGAGAGGTTAAGGAGAACAAAAAGGTTGTCTTGATTTGCCAAAAGTAACAAGACAATACACAGCAGAAATTTTAAAAGGGGGGTCACATAATTATACACAACCGATGTTTGCCCATACACAAAAACTGACTTTTTTAAAGTACCTTCTCTCTCTCTCTCTCTCTCTCACACACACACACACACACACACACATTCACACACACACACAAGCTCACACAGAAACAAGCTACAAACTTTACAAGCTGTTCAAACTGTTGTAACAGTCTTATTGAATTTCAACTCCTACTATATAAAATGGGCAATTTTTTGCATACTTGACTGGGAAGTAAGAGAATCTTAATGGTTGGACCACACGAACTTGAGCAGATATTGGACACAGTATTTCAATGTCTCATGTATTGTCTCTGGCAGGTAATCTTCTAGCCCATATTGGATACATTAGTGATGGATTAGTGATGGAGACAGGGGAAGATTAAGACTAATGAACAACTATTAAATGCCAGATACTCTAACAGGCATTTTATTTTCATTGATTTCTGTGGGGACATTGGCCAGAATTACGTATGAGATGGACGTGCAGAGATAAGGGCCTTTTGGAGCCACAAGCTCCAAACATCAAATAATGCATGGTTAGAGATTAAAAGCCAGCCCACAGGGATACAAGTCCAAGTAGGGTCCCAACACATCACCTTAAGGAATGAATCTCTGTCCCTCGTCCTCCTCATACTGTGATTTATTACTTAGATTGGCCGTAAGATCAGTCATGTAACAGACCACTCTAAACTTCCCCTGTCCTTCCCCTGAAGCCTACATGAATTCCTGCACACACAGCCTACATTTTTACCCTTATCCTTGCTTCCTGGTTCTTTCAATAAAAAGCCACAGAAGCTCCAGTTCAGGGCTGTCTTTATGAAACTCTCTCATACTGAAGGGTCTCACTTAAGGGTAGTCCCTCTGGGTCTTCTTGGAGTTTCAATTAGACATGGACTCTGAGTAACCTCTCATCCTTTGTGCCACACCATAGTAATGAACTGCAACATATTTCACCTATTTTTTGGTAACCCATCTGTAGGGTATTCTCTCCATTTCACGAATGATATAATGAAAGCATAAGAAATTAAAAATCACTTGCTTGAAATAACACAGTACGTACTAGAATAGGGATCTGCACCCAGAATTGTCTAACTATAAACTTAATGCTTAATCTATAACTTCACATTTCTTTTTTCTGCAATGAAATCCTGGGAGAGTCTGAAATGCCCGAATGAAATCCAAATACTCTCTGTCCACTTCAATCTTTCCATCAACTAATCTAATTACTAGCAAAAATAAGAAACGATGCTTTGTGGGAGGTGATTTGCTTTTAGGAAATCAATGCTAACTCATTATGGTCACTGAATCTCCTTCTAAATGTTCACAAATTGTTTAATAGTTGATTATAGAATTCTCACAAGTTCAATTGCAATAATGACATAGAAGTTTCCAGTGTGCAATCTAGAAAGTAATTTTGACTGGATTAATTTCCTGGCTTGATCATTTACCAGTCAATATTCCTTGAGAAAACTAAATGACTCCTCTGCATTTGACTTTACATATCTTTAAAATGGGGAAAAAAACCATAGTGCCTACCTACCAGATTTGTTGTGAGGATTAAATTAAGTTAATGAATGTAAAGTTCTTAGAATAGATTCGTAGAAGCACTAAATAAATGCTGGTTTTATTGTAGGTCTATATTTTCCAGAAATATATTAGTTTAAGCTTTGAAAACTGGTACATTTTCCCATCTATACTGTTCTCATAGATCTCAGAGGACACATAATTCTGCCCGAGTTTACCATAGTAATTCCACTGAGGACACGTGAGAGTTAAATGCTCAGACATGCTTGCTTGAAAATGACACCATACTTAACTTTTGTTAGATGACAAACCTCATAAAGGCAGATCTGGCTGATACAGAGTAAAGATTCAAAAAGTAGTTCAGAGGACTGATGTGCTTTATTATAACCTCAGATCTTTTGTGCTTCTATGCTCTTTTAGTCAGATTTATCCTCCCTTTGCCTTGACAGCTAAAGAATTTGTGGTCTTCTTCTAACACTAAACCACCTGCTCAGGCAGGGGACTGTCAGACTATCATTTATTACTTTTTCATTATTTGAATATTCAAAATTGTCTTGATTTATATTCACACTTTAAGGTTCCTACACCAGTGATACAATGTGCTGCTTACCCATGCATCTCTGATTTATTCTGCTTATGAGTACTCTCTAGTTGGGACCATTTACCTATAAAAGCCTCAAGGTTGTCTTCCTTTATAGCTGAGTAATATTCCATTATATAAAAATGCCACAGTTTTTTTATCCAGTCCTCACTGGATGGATATTTGGGTTACTTCCACTATTTAGTTATTACAAATTGTGCTGCTATAAACATAGGTGCACATATATTGCTGTAATACAATGTTTTCAGATCTTCTGGGAAAATATCCAGAAGGGGAATAGCTGGGCTGAATGGAACCTCTAGGCCTAGTTTGTTGAGGAATCTCCAGACCGATTTCCACAGTGGTTTTACCAGTCTGCACTCCCACCAGCAGTGGAGAAGAGTTCCTATTTCTCCACAGCCTCACCAGCATTTGTTATTGGTTGATTTCTTAATGCTAGCCATTCTTACTGAAGTGAGATTAAATCTCAATATTGTTTGCATTTCTTGAATGACTAATATTGTTAATTCCCTGTCACCTTAACTGTAATTCAGTTTTGATTGTACTATTCTGGTACTACTTTGTAAGTGGCTCTCTGTTAATATTTTTTCATTCTTGTACTTTTAAAAATAAATTAAAAAATCAGAGGGTTTCACCATGAAAAAAAATTTTAAAACCCCATTTACAATAGCTGTTCCTTCCTCTAAGTATGTAGGAATAAATCCAAGCAATGAGGTAAATGATATGAATGCTGAAAACCGTAACACTTTAATAAACAAAATAAGATGAATTAAATACATGGAAAGATATTCTATATTTAAAAAAAAACAAAATTGTCTTCAAAATTCTGAAAACTAATTTTGATTCATTCTAAGAGTCATGAAGCTATTTTTGTCAGTCTTGTTAGATATAATATCGTTTATGTAGCCACTTGCTAGGGGCCTTTATTTCCCCTTTTTGAAACATTAGCTCATTCAGAAAGCTTAAAGCAGTCACACTCAATTGTTGAGTTTGTTTTACCCTCTTTCTCCCTTGTAAAGTGTTACTGAGTTTTGGGGCGTCCATATAAATTGTGACCCTCATGTAAGTGAAGTGAAGTGAAGCCTTAAGGACTCCCCTCACTGCAGCACTGGCCCTTCCTTTCCTTTGTCAAAGGAATCCTTATCTTCAGGAAGCTTCATCTATTTCTTTCAGCTCTATTTTAAGAAGATAGTTTTTTTATAGTAATGGCAAGAGGTCCTTAAATAACTTGACAAACAAAATATTTTGTCTCCTTGCATAACTTTTTCCACTCTATTGATCACTTTTCAAACTTAACCCATTGGATAAGTAGAAAGACCTCTTATAGATATCAAGCAAAAATCCTCAACTGTGGCCTCAACACCAACATCAGACAGTTTCAACCGCCTTTGTAAAAAATAAGCTGTAGCTGGTTGTTCTCTAGGAAACCAGTTAACAAAGACCCAGGTAGGTGGAGTTAGTAACCTTCAGACACTAGACTCTAGACTGGCTTTGCTCTGGGAGATAAAGCTTACAGTTCTCACTAGATGAAACTTCTCATGTGAGTGAAGCTATGACCATCATAATGTTTCTCTTGTTTTTCTCTTGTTGCCTATTTATCCCATGCCAACAGTTTGGCTGCTCAGACCCTCCTAATTCGCCACTGACTTCTAGTTTTTTTCCTAATCCCTGGTTCCTACTAGCTAGTTTAGGGTTGAGTTATTATTCTATTTTCATTGTTCCTTGGCTCCTAAACTGACCCTATCATTCATTTTGTTTTAGTCCCTTTATTCCTGGCCGCTGCCTTACTGCTTTGCACCGAGCTCCTGGCCCTATATTGTAGAGGCATGCTTTACAGAACTCAGTTTGACATTTTACTTAGAATAGCTACAGCCTTTTCTGATGCCCAGATTCAGAGGGGCTTAAAAAATGAGGTTTTTAGTTCTTTACTAACTGTGTGAGTAATTACTGTATTGACATATTTTAATGGGAAAGGTGGGTACATGCCTTTAGTGACATGGCTGATATGCTGATAATTTCCTAAATTAACTTTGAAAAGTTCTAACTTTTGATTGTATGGCAGATCTGGGCAGTGTTGAAGGAATAGAAAAGGTATATTGCTATTTTGCTGTGATTTATAAAAGATTTTTCTCCTCCAGAGTCAGCTCCAGACTGAGGTAGCTATTGTCCTCATTAGCCAGCTAGATATTGGTTCCAGAAATGGCACTCGGAGTTTATTGCCAGACACTGGGGCAGTATCAACCTAAGCTCAATTTGTTCCCACAACCTACCATCAACGTCAAATGGATAATCGTTTGTGTACAGTATACACAATACACACACACACACACACACACACACACACACACACACACACCAAGGAGTTCAGAGCAAAGGTGGGATCCATGTTCCAATCCAGAAAAACTAACTGTTTAACATGGTGCATCATGACTTAGTGTTCTTCTTCGGGTGCATTCACTAACTGATGAGGGAGAGGAACAAGGGACTGAATTATGGAGTAAGGATAAGGGTAGACAGCAAATTTAGAAAGTCACTGGAAGCATTCTTTGGTTTCTCCATCTTTTACTTTCTCTGGTTCCAAATTCCTCACAGACAACAGACAGTCCCTAGAGACAAAATTGGTCTAAATGTCCTCTCCTGAGAAAGGGATAGAGAGGAACAATAGCCCATCAGGATCCCTCAAGGGGATTCATGCTAAGCATATACGCTCCTTCTCCTCACCAAGGAGAAAAATCCAAGAATCCAACATTCACAGACAATCCAAGGGTCAGTGACAAGTACAAGATCTCTCTTCGAATGCATTATAGGGAAAGGAGGGTGGAGAAGAACACGGCTGGGAGTTGCAGGGAACTGATGCACCTTGCGCAGGAAATGGGTAGCGGCGCGGAGAAAATCCTGCATCACAAAGGTACCTACCCATCCCGTAAGCCCTTGTCAGTTCCTAGGGCAGAGAGAGGCCACATAACCAGAGATATTAGGATGGAGATGGAAAAGACATGCAGGAAGCTATTGTCTACCAAACGGTATAGAAATATTACAGTATTGTTACCAACTGGTGAAAACAAGCTGGCTACCAGTTCTGGGTGAGGGGTGTGGGAAGGAATAGCATGAAAATCCTGAGAGCAAAAGTAAAACAGATACTAAGACGACATGTGGCAACTTCACAGCTCCATCATTTGTTGCTTGTAATATTCATGCTACATCAGTGCTCCCGATGTGGAACTGCCGCCAGTCTTCTGCCTGTTTTATCCACAGCAGGTTTATCTACTTCACTGGGAGCCTAGGGAGGATGAGGCTGGTGCCCTGTGAGGTGCCCATTTCCCTCAGGGAAGAAGAGCGCAGGGTTACCTTCTTGCAGAGAACCATCTGGTGGTCAAACAGGAAGAAGACCCGTTGCTGGTTGCGGCCGTAGGGCTGGTAGATCCAGGCCATCTCCCCAGTGTAGATCAGCTCTGAGCTTCTGTCTAGGATATCCTCACCCTGCAAAGGACACATGATAGTGAGAGGCAGCCAGGCAGGAGGGATCGTCTAAGGGCAAGCATACACTAGGGTGGGCAGAGGCCAGAAAAGGCCTAGTGGAGAAGGAGGAAGGCAGTTACTCCCAAGAATCCTTAAAAGGCTTTACAGCTCCATAAATTGGGAAGATCTATTCATTTTGAGGCCAAATAAGCCCACAGCCCAGGACTGTCCAAGACTCTGGACTGTCATAGCTTCATGCTGTAAAAGTCTCTTTGCTTTCCAGATGAATAGAAGGGAATACGGGAGGGCAAGAAAACAGATGAGGAAGAGTGAAAGAGGATCTAGGAATCTTCTTCTAATTTTTTTTCTTTCTCTCCATAGTTCATTAAAATTTATTGACTAAATAAGACACTTCCCCACCACGTTTCCTTGGTCTTTTATCCAGAGAGCCTTGAACCACTTCTTTTCTTTGATACATAGAGTCACATTTTTAAAAAGTACAGAATCAAGACACTTGACTACCAGATAATTAAGTTTTATTTTGTTTAAAAGCTCTCCTTCCTTGCTTATGTAAGCTCTATGAGATCACAGGTATGCTGGAAGTATCTGTCAGATGCCAATTCAGCCTTCATCCTTGTCTTAAAGGAGAGTACATCTAAGGAGAAGAGATGAGCACAGATGTGTGCAGAAATCATGGACTACAAGGCAAACCACACTGAAGCCGAGGACACAGGAGTGAGTGTCCTAGGGTCTATGTGCAGAGGGAAAGGACGGTGGCCCAGGATGCTGAATTAATCTTACTTTAACACCTATATAGGTCAGACATTGTGCTAGATACTTTCACTCTACTTCATCTGGTCCTCTTAATAGCCTTGGGAGGCAGATATTCTTGTTCCCATTTTATAGTTCCAAGCACAGAAAGGTCAAGTGATAAGCCAGGATCATGCACACAGTTAGCTACAGATCCACAATCCAACTCTAGTCTCTGCAGCTCCGAAGGGTGTACTCAACTGCTTATCTTGCATTATGTCATCTGTAGCCCAAAAAGTTACCCTAAGGCTAGTCACTTCTTTTTTTTCTAGCTCTCAGCTTTCCCTGTTGTTAAATGAGGCATATGAGAATGAACTTCTCTAGTTTCAGCTCAGACATTCTGATGCTAATATGTCACTCTTACAGACAAAAGATTCAATGCAAAGTTACAGACAAAGGGCCCTGCATCTCCCCAGAAATAGTCACAGGTAAACAGCCCAAGTAAGGTAGTATGCCAAATAAAAGGGCATCGGGAAATAGTGTGCTTGGGGATACCATTTTTCTAGTCTAAGGGTTGTGAAGGAAAGGGGGAGCTCAATAGAATTATATTGAAATAACAAAATTTGAAAGCTCAGAAATAATGTTTTAACTCCAGGCTCCAGGTTTAATCTCAAGATTATACAAGAGCTAGGTAAATAATTCTCCTGAAGGGGCTGACAAACTAGCACAAGAGCTCTGGAGGTCTGAGGTGGGGACAGAACTGCCCTTCGAGTCAGGGAGCTGTGCAGGGCTTTCCTATTGGAGGGAAGGAAGGCTAAGAGTGGAAGCTGTCCACCACACCACACCCTGTGGCAAGTGAGAAAGATGCACCACTTACGATTAAAAGGAAGGGATAAAAGGTGGTCAATGCTGTAAAAAGATGGCAAGAGGATACAGTTCAGTGGCACAGCACCTGCCTAGAAAAAGAACATGGTCCTGATTTCAATTCCAGGTACAAAAAAAAAAAAGATGGCAAGGATGACTTTTAAAGGTACCAGTTGCTACACTGAGGAGGATCAGACTAGGAGGATTGCTGAGTATTATCTGGTCCCAGTGTACCATGCAAGTCAGTACTTGCCATATGTAACTATAAGCATAAATGCCTTGAAAAAAGTACACCACTATGCTCACAGCACCGACTGACTTTGAACAACTTAATTATCCTCACTGTGTCTCAGTTTCATTATCCTTAGTAGTGATAATAACATTACTAATCTTATTTAGGTGCCATCAAAATTATTTAAATTAGCACATATAAAGTGCTTAGAAAAGAACACATCACACCGTAAGCTTTATTTAAGTGATATTTATTATCTTGACTATTACTATGTGCTTCAGGTGCTATAGGCATCCTGTTTCCTACTAAAACAACAACTTAGTAAGAGATGTACAATTATTACCCTCAAAATACAGATCAGAGAAATTGGAAGTAATTTTTCCATAGGGGCAGAACCCAAGTTAAACTCCCTCCAAAGTCCGTGCTGACCAAACTCCATTAGAATGATGGCACCTCCTCCACGGAACAGCCAGCAGTGATGAAAGATTTCTGAGGTGAGACTCTGAGCTGGAGTCTGGGTTCAGTGCTGCTACCAACTCACTTGGTGCCCTTGGAAAGTAGCTAAAGCTTTCTCAACCATGTTTTCTTATTGAGTGGCGCTGTTTGTATCCGTGGCCACTAGAGGGCGCGAAAGCAGTTTCGCATGGGCAAGGACACCCATTTTTCAGAGCTTTCACTCTTGCCTGCTCTGGCTTACTTGTGCTACACATCTCTTTCTCTTGCCCCCAAAGTGAAATCCCTTTCTACTACCCCTCATGGGCCTTCTTGACCATTCCTGCAGGATTTTTCTCACATTGTTCCCTCTGCTAGGAATATCTCTGTCCGCACCAGATGACCAAGACAATATCTCAATCTCTTATCCCCAACTTATAGCACAGGGCCTGGTAAAAAGGAGACTTAAAATATAACTCTTCTGGTGTCGTATATTTGGTCAAAACTACACATATTTGTTTCCATCAACACTGAAAGTCAAGGAAATATGGACAGAATTTGAGCTTCCATTCCTTCCCTCACCCTCATCAGCCCTGACTACCTCTCTGGCCACACTGGTCTCCTTAAGCACACCACCCCAAACTTTGGGGCTTCTGGGTTTTTCCTTCCGTCTGACTGAAATGCTCTGCCTTACTAGGGTCGCTGGATTTGTTCCTTCATTTCTGTCAGACCTTTCCTCAAAAGTCACCTCTTCAGGAAGTACATCCCTATCATCTGTTACTCTGTTTTTCTTCATAGCCCCTTTCACTACCAGAACATGTAGTCATTTCCCATCTCTGTTCCTTACTGAAATGTACATTCAAGAATGGTAGGAACTGTTTCATGTGCGCTGACATACTTCCACAATCCATTATGAAGCCTGACATAGGAGGTGCCTGCAATGTTTTAGATTTAAAATGTGCTCCAGAGCTTCCATGTGTGTGGAAAGCAGTTGGATCACAGGGGCGCTATAGTTATCAGTAGATCTAGCCATTCATGAGAGTATTAACTAAATACGTTGTGAGGAGGTGGGGCCTGGTTGGAGGTGTGTCACTGAGGGTGTGACCTGGAAAGGTGCAGAGCATTCCTGTTCCCCGACTCTCCCTTCTCTCTGCTTCCTGGATGTCATCGGTTGAGTCCCTTTCCCTGTGCCATACCCCTCTGCTATCCTGTTCCTGCCTTGGAGCCAGCCAAGCATAGACTGAATCAGTGAGCCAAAATAAATCTCTCATGTGTTGAGGACATTCTTTGATTAGAAAGCACTGAGGACACACAGTGATTCATTTATTGTTTGTTAGGGTTTCTAAAGGTAAGGCTCCATTATAGGGCCCGGACAGCTCAGTCGGTAGAGCATCAGACTTTTTTATATTAATGTAAATGTACTAAGCCATGTTAACTTTTTCACTAATCTGCCTCTAGAGGTCATGGGTTAAGGAAATGTATATTGGTTGCCAAGTTGACTAGGGTGGATTGTAGTGGATTGATAACTGATGGTCATCTTACAACCCCCAGACGAACTGAGTAAGCGTGGTACTGAGTGTGGGAGGCCCACCTGGGGATTGCTGCCAACAGCATTACAGGCAGAACTGGAATAGGATAATCCTTTAATTACTAAAACGTTTGCTATCCACCCATTTGTACTAGCTACGCCTTTGGTTCTGGCTCAGTAAAAGGTGACTGAGATTGGTAATCGAGGCTGCAGTCTGAGAGGCTGTAAGCTCCCTAATCCCAGACCTTTGCCTCTCGCTTTTCTTGTCTCTCTTACTTTTCTTTACATCTGCGGGCACCTCGTTCTTGGGACCCGTCACACTGTATAGAGTGACACTCATGTTTTAAATAGTGCGTGTTGAGTATTTTGTCCCAAAGATGAGAAAGTGACTAAGACAATGCTCAACAAATGTCTAATTGATGCATGAGTCAATGGATATTGAATGAATAGTGGTCACCAAAAACTACGTAGAACTTTAATTTTTATTTTGAAACCACTGCCTGGCACTATCTTACCAGCTCAATCATCTTCTTTCTTTGAGGCCATAGTCTCAGAAAAGAGGCTTCACCACATTCTGATTAATTCCAATTCACCACACTCTGTCCTATTTTACCCCATTCTAATTACATGCTGATTAATGTGGAGCTGTGGCTCGAGCAGATCCAGAGAAAGAAGGACAAGTGAAATGTCATCTTTTTCATCCAGTTTATCTCCTATGTTGCAGAAAAATAACAAACCCATCCAGCCTCACACTTGATCTCCTGGTCTCAGAAGTATGCTTTATTTCTGTATTGCTTGTATTGTTTTTGTGTTATTTGCTAAATGTATATGTGTTTTTAGTATGTTTTTGTTATCTTTAATATAAAAAGAAGGATGCTTTATTATGTCACTTTAGCTTTAAAATAGATGTTTTGCTCCCGCTATCATGTGGGCTTTTTGTGTATCCAACAACTTCTTTTGACTCAATCACCCAAAAGAAAACTGGAAAAGGCCCTTGGGTATTACATAACCAGACTAAGAAGGAGGAAATTATAATCACACACAATGAAAATCCTCAACATGAACTATAAACTTGGGTTCTTGCTGAAAGTCTCCAGGGGAAAACGGTTAAAGAAAGGCTGTCAGTGATATGTTCCCTTTCCTTTCCTTCTCCCTTCCCTTCCCTTCCCTTCCCTTCCCTTCCCTTCCCTTCCCTTCCCTTCCCTTCCTTTCCTTTCCTTTCCTTTCCTTTCCAGTTGACTTGATGAATGTGAAAGGTATCAAGGTGACAGCTCAACAAATCTCAGCAAGAGAAATGAGAAATGGAAAATTTTCACAAACTGTAGTCTTTGGGAATAGGTTCTTCTTCCTGGTCCTTTCCTAATCTCTTGTAATGTTTTATTAGCGGGATGGGTGATGCTCTAATTCACCTTTTCAGTTTTCAGGAGTCCTGGGGTATGTGGCAAAGAGAGGGCTAGTTCAAAACCTCTCATCCCCATAAGATGGCAGTAGGCAGGGAGGGTAACTGAAGCTCGGCAAAGAGAACCAGAAAGTTCACTAAGAAAGATGAGGAGAAAGAGACAGGCCTTGATATAACACATGGTTTCCTATTCTCTAGCCAAATGCTCCGATTTGTTGAGTAGGCATCAACTGCCTGATTGTCACCATTCCTCCAATTTCTTCTTCAAGGGAGATTAAGCTCTAAAGGTTTCTCCTCTGACCCTGGTTTTTTGTTTGACAAATGAAACTGAAATTACTATGCAGAAGCTTTTGGTAGCCATCTCTTCTGTGTATGTATGTATATAGGAATATATATGAATATACATATGTGCAGGAGGGCTAACATGGTTCTACTATTGTATTATATCACTTAATGCTAAGCAATAATCGATGACAGGATATTAGATTAATAGTGTATATCTGTATGTGTTAGCCTGAACACACACTTCGAAGATATCAATATGTAAAGCAGCAACAAGCGGTGTTTT
>PVLD010026869.1:0-21556 GCA_004027595.1 Dinomys branickii
ACTTGTTCTGGGTGGGGTTGAGTTTTGAGACTGCGTTTTGTTCCTCTGTTTTCTCATTTTTGGGTATCAGATTCAAAATGTGGAGCTATAAATTCCCCAGGCAGTTCAGCAGGCAAAGGTCTGCTGCAGAGGCTGCTCCAATGATTCCTTCTCTTTGGGAGAATGTCCCTTAAGCTGTCTGCTGAGATTTCTGCTTCTACTCCCTACCCCAAGACCTGGCTGGGGCGCATAAACAGCTCAGCGCCCCAAGGACCTTACAGGCAGGAGGCCACTCAGGTGGTTTTCTCTTTTTTTATATATAAGTCCTGGAAGCTGTTGGTGGCACTGGTAGAGCTCTGCTGCCCTCTGGTGGACGGTGGCTGTTATAGCAATGACTCCACGTTTGGTTTTTTTTTTGTAAATCCTGGAATCTGTTGGCAGCTCTGGTAGAGCTCTGCTGCCCTCTGGTGGACCTTGGCTGTAATGGCGATGACTCCACGTTTGAATCTCCTTTTTTTGGGTAAGTCCTGGAAGCTGTTTATGGTGCTTACAGCTCTGCTGCCCTGTGGTGGACGGTGGCTGTTATAGCAACAACTGCGCGTTTGCTTCTCTTTATATGTCCTGCAAGCTGTGGGCAGTGCTCAGAACTCTGCTGGCCTCTGGTGGACGGTGGCTGCCATAGCAACGACTGTGCGTTTTGTTGTCTTTTATTGATACATATATAAGTGCTGGAAGCTGTGAGGAGCGCTCACAGAGCTCTCCTGCCCTCTGGTGGCCAGTGGCTGTTATAGCAATGACTGCGTTTGTTTTTTTTGTAAGTCCTGGAAGCCCTTGGCAGTGCTCACAGAGCTCTGCTGCCCTCTGTTAAGTCCTGGAAGCTGTTGGTAGAGGTCACAGAGCTGTGCTGCCCTCTGGTGGACGGTGGCTGTCATAGCAACGACTCTGCTTTTGGTTCTCTTTTTTTGTAAGTCCTACAGGCCGTGGGCAGCGCTCACAGAGCTGTGCTGCCCTCTTTTTTGTAAGTCCTGGAATCTGTTGGCAGAGCTCACAGATCTCTGATGCCCTCTGGTAGACCGTGCTGTCATAGTGACGACTCCATTCTTGGCTCTTTTAAGTCCTGAAAGCTATTGGTGGCATTCACAGATCCCTGCTGCCCTCTAGTGGACGGTGCCTGTTATAGTGATGACTCTGCGTTTGGTTCTTTTTTCTGTAAGTCCTGGAAGCTGTTGGTGGCGCTTGTAGAGCTCTCCTGCCCTCTGGTGGATGGTGGCTGTCATAGCATCGACTCCACGTTCAGTTCTCTTTTTTTGTAAGCCCTGGAAGCTGTTGGCAGCACTCACTGAGCCCTGCTAACCTCCGTTGGACGGTGGCTGTCATAGTGATGACTCTTGGTTTGGTTCTTTTTTTTGTAAGTCCTGGAAGCTATTGGCAGAGCTCACAGACCTCTGCTGCCCTCTGGTACATGGTGGCTGTCATAGTGACGACTCCTCATTTGGTTCTCTTATTTGAGTGCTAGAAGCTGTTTGTGGTAGTGGTAGAGCTCTGCTGCCCTCTGGTGGACGGTGGCTGTCATAGCTACGACTCTTGGTTTGGTTCTGTTTTTTTGTAAGTCCTGGAAGCTATTGGCAGAGCTCACAGAGCTCTGGTGCCCTCTGGTGGACGGTGGCTGTCAAAGCAACGACTCTGCGTTTGGTTCTTTTCTTTTCTTATGTAAGTCCTTGAAGCTGTTGGTGGCACTGGTAGAGCTCTGCTGCCTTTTTGTTGATGGTGGCTGTCATAGCAATGACTCCGCGTTTGGTTGTCTTTTTTTTTTTTAAGTCCTGGAAGCTGTGGGCAGCACTCACAGAGCTCTGCTGCCCTCTGGTGGACTATGGCTGTCATAGCAACGACTCCGCTTTTGATTTTTTTTTTTGTAAGTCCTGGGAGCCCTGAGCTACACTCACAGAGCTCTTCTGCCCTCTGGTGGACTGTGGCTATTATAGCAACGACTCCGCATTTGATTCTCTTTTTTGTAAGTCCTGGAAGCTGTTGCCGGTGCTGATAGAGCTCTGCTGTCCTCTGTTGGATCATGGCTGTCGTAGCGACAACTGCACGTTTGATTCTCCTTTTTTTGGTAAGTCCTGGAAGCTGTTGTTGTGCTCACAGAGCTCTGCTGTCCTCTGGTGGACAGTGGCTGTCATAGCGATGATTCCGCATTTGGTTCTCTGTGTAAATCTTGGAAGCTGTGGGCAGCACTCAGAGCTCTGCTGCTCTCTGGTGAATGCTGGCTGTCATAGGGATTACTCTGCATTTGGTTCTCTCTCTTGTTTTTAAATGTAAGTCCTTGAAGCTGTGGGCAGCACTCACAGCTGTGCTGCCCTCTGGTGGACGGTGGCTGTCATAGCAACGACTCCGCATTTGGTTCTCTTTTTTTGGTAAGTCCTGGCAGCTGTTGGCAGTGCTGACAGATCTCTGCTGCCCTCTGGTGGACGGTAGCTGTCATAGCGATGACTGCATTTGATTTTTTTTATTTTAAAAATTAAAAAACTGACAAAACACTGAAGATAAAATCCAAACAACATAAATGATACGTGAGTTCAAAACAGAATTTACAACCAAGTTGCTCAGAAAGGATAAAATATCTGTGTTTATACAATGGAGTATTACCCAACCATAAAGAAAGATAAACTGGAGGCTTTTATAGGTAAGTGGATGCAACTAGAGACCATACTCAGTGAAATAAATCGGTCTGGTTCTCTTAAAACCATTTGCTGTCTTGCAGAATGAGGTGAATGCCATCAAATGGGATCCTTCTGGAATGTTACTAGCGTCCTGCTCTGATGACATGACATTAAAGGTAAGTCCCTTCCTGGGCAGCCAGCAGCTTATTGGCCTGGCTGACACCCGCAGCATCTCGCAGGGGTAGCATTGCTCATTTCGCCCCCAATGCTTCCTCTAGATCTGGAGTATGAAGCAAGACACCTGTGTGCACGATCTTCAAGCTCACAGCAAAGAGATATACACCATCAAGTGGAGCCCCACAGGCCCCGCCACCAGCAACCCCAGCGCCAACATCATGTTAGCGAGGTAAAGGAGGGATGCCTCCCCAGCTCTGTTTCTCAGCTCGGCCACCTGCTGTTGGGCTAATAGCCCTGCCAGGAGAACAGCTCATATTCTAAGAGCAGAAAAGCTCCCAGAAGGGGTAAAAATCCTCCCAAACTACAGAATGGTGCATCACTGGAGAAGGGCCAGCCACATGGAAATAGAATCATCCCTACACCTTCACAGTAGTGGTTGCAGTGGCCACCCAGGATAGCAAGACACAGGGAGCTCAGCCCTGCTATTAAATGGCCTAGAATGTGCATGGAACCTGTGTGCTTTATACTCAAAAGCCTTCTCTAGGTGACTGCCATACCTACACAATGCCATTGTGTGTAGTTGTTACACTGTGTTGGTTCAGGACTGACAAAAGGTCTGTGTGTTTGGTATAGACACTGGTCTCATCTGTTCTGTTTTATGGTCGGGTTTTTGTGTGCTTGCTTGCCTGCTTGTTTGTTTTGTGGTGCTGGCGGTGAAACCCAGGGCTTCATGCATGCTAGGCAAGCACTCCACCACTGAGTGGCATTTGGGTATTCGTGATCTACAGCTGGCTGAATCTGCCAGAGTGGAATAGGCTGATATGAAGGGATGGCTAGGTCAGTTTGAGGCAAAGATCGCGTGAGCTGGGAGGCCAAGGGTGTGTTTGGGCTCCAGGTCTCAGACCCTTTGCTTTTTGTTAAGACAGAGAAACAGGAAGAGGTTAGCTAGGACCTTGGGTTTCGTTTATGGAGCTCCTCTTAGAGCTGTTGGCCATGGGGATTTACATATGGTCCCTCGACACTGACCAGATTTGGCCTGATCTTTTGTATGGTGAACACTCCAAGACAACAGCTGAGGAGTGGAGGTAGCCAGTCAGTCACATGAGAACTGGGAAGAGTGGTCATCAAAGACAGAGGTGGCCACCCCAAACCACACCCCTTTGCTCAGGTGGCAGAATCATTGCATCCTGATGCACATTGGGTCCCCAGGAAGAGAGCACCCCACTCTTGGTTTTGTTCTGCTCACTTCTTTCAGTGCCGAGGCTTCAGCCCATATTAACGAGAGCCCAGCCAGTAAGCCCTGCCCCGGCCCTACTTTTGGTATTTTCATGAGAAGATTCTGAGACCCAAAGCCGGGAAACAGGATCATTGAGCTTTGGCTCCACGCAATTTAGATACTTGTTTAATCTGAAAAAGACAAGATGTGGGAGGGATATTTGGTTACCAGGAAGCATGGGGGATGGGGTTATTCTGGGTAGTTCCAGAGAAGGGGATTGTGGGAGAGGTGACAGATAGGTAGCGGGTGGATAGCAGCGAGGATAGTTGTTGTAGAGGCAATGGAAAGGAATTCAGATGTCAGCCGAATGCCTGAACTAGGATAACCCAAAGGCCCAAATTCTCCTATGTCAAGTAATTGTCCTAAAATCCACTTAAATTGCAAGGACACAGTCTCACATGCTGTAATCATTTTTTGAGGTCTGGGAGGGTACTTCTGTGTTACACAGCACCCACTAGGGGCATGAATTATCCTGTTGTCACCAAGTATAAAAGGGACCTCTAGTGCCAAAGGTAACATTTGCAGCACTTGGCAGAGTGCTACTGTATGTGGATGTAATTGTGTATTAATTCCTTTTGGGTTAGAATTTCTCTTAAATGTGTATGTGCTCAGTTTGCTGGGAGTTTTTTCTGATTATAACTAGACACATTTATGTAGTTGCTTAAATAGGTATGGACTATAACTTGCAGGAGTGCAATTAGAAGACAAGTGTTCCACAGAAGTATTTATCATTCTTAAGGATAGAAAATGAAGAAAGACATGAATATGGGTATCAATTTATTTCTCCAGTAACAGCACTGAAATTATTACTATTATTATTATTATTATTATTATTTGTTTTATGACTCTAGCCTTGTTTTCCGTGTATGCACTAGTTTATTGTGTCGAAACGTAAAGGCCGGGGAAAATTAAAAAAGAAAACTCCTATGTGATTGGGTCTGCACTGCAGACAGTGTTTAGGAACAGCGTGCCTGCATGCGTGTGCTTTCTCTGCCACCTTCCCAGTGCTTCGTTTGATTCTACGGTTCGGCTGTGGGATGTAGAGCGGGGCGTCTGTATCCACACACTAACCAAGCATCAGGAGCCTGTCTACAGTGTAGCGTTCAGCCCTGATGGGAAGTATTTGGCCAGTGGCTCCTTCGATAAGTGTGTGCACATCTGGAATACTCAGGTAACCTCACTATCCCTGTGGTTGAATTCTCTGGGAAAACATGCCCCAGTGCCATGTGGGCCATGGCCAGACAGGGAACTCAGGCCCGGGGCTGAGTTGCCAGAGATAGAGGGTGGGCCAAGCTCCTTGGCTGAGTGCTGTCTGTAGGGACTGTTCTGGGAGGAGTCATCACCTTCTCTTGGTTTTTTCTGACTACCTGGCCTGGAGCCTGCCTTGTGCCCTGGAGAAAGCATAGCCCCACTGTGTTCTCTCCGGAACTACTGTCCGCTGGAATGCAGAGGTGTGTTCCTTCCCCTAAGCTTTCCAGGGAACCCACCAACTCTATCAGCCCCACCATGGAGCCAGGCTGAGTGGGAATATGGTGAGTATCAGATGGAAAGGCCACATGCCTGAGTAATGGAGGGCATATCAGTACTAGTCTGTCTTTTCTCCGGGGACCAAGAAGAGGCAGGGTGGGAGTAACTTACCCATTGTGGTAGGCATCTCTGGCAACAGAAGCATCTCAGAGGACTGTGCATGTCTAAGAAAGTCTGTGCAAAACTAGGAGGGAGCACTTGCCTTGCATGCACAAGGCTCTGTGTCCGACCTCCAGCACCCCAAGAGAAAAGCCAATAGGGAACCCATGAGCCAGAGTTCTCCAGTCAAGGACGCATCTCACAGATCACTTGTCTGAGGCTGCCTGGTCCCATCAATCTTTGACTGACAACAGCTGTAGCCCAAACTGAGACATGGTATTGGTTATTAGGATGGCTGCAGGTGAGCTTCCCTCTGTAGAGTTGAAGTTGGGTAGTCACAAGCCACAGCCACCATACTGGAAATTCTTTCAACTTCTCTGTGCTTGAACGTTTCCCTGGTCAAATATAAGGTGTGGGGAGGAGAGCCCAGTGCACACCCCAGCTCTCAGGAGCCCCTGGCATGGCAAGTGATGGCTGCTTTGCTTTGCAGAGCGGAAGTCTGGTCCACAGCTACCGAGGCACGGGTGGCATCTTTGAGGTATGCTGGAATGCTCGAGGTGACAAAGTGGGTGCCAGCGCATCTGATGGCTCTGTAAGTGATGCCCTTGTTTGGCAGGGACGGATGGGGAGCAGGGGACAGACAGATACAAGCAGCTGGTGCCTGAGTTGCATCAGTACATAGCAGCACCCAGCCAGTGCAGGTGATGCGGAGGAAACCTGTGTTGGTACCACGTCTGGAATGGCCTTCTGTGTGCCCCTTCCAGTAGGCTGTGCCCCCAGGGCAGATTAGACAAACCTGTGGAGGCATTTAATCTCCTCAGCATGGATCCACATAGACCCTGTTCTACCCCAGTGGGTCTTCTAGGAGGTTTGATAATTTTCTTTGACCCAGCTTTCCCGCTCTGTGCCATTTGCTTGAATGTGGTGGGTCAGATGCTCATAAACTAGCCTGTTCCTGGAGATTCTCCAGCCCTCCTGACCGTCCCAATAAAATGTGATTTATAAATACATCCATAGCTGTCCCAGGTGTGGTCCCAGGGCCATAGTAATGCCATCCTTTTTTCATTCTCAAGGCATCCTGTGGTGTTCTTCAAGGTAACAGGGCTTTCATCTTTCCTTCCAGGTGTGTGTTTTAGATCTGCGGAAGTAAACACAAAATACTATAAAGAATAAAAAGAATTCTAACGGACCAGCAGTGGATGTGCGGGGTTGCAGCTCTGTTCCAACTATCTGCTCCAAAACTATACGAACGTGACTTGCATTACAGTGTGCTTTGACATTAGCTCATCCCTAGCCACAGGAGTCTGTTTTGTTTGTTTGTTTGTTTGTTTGTTTGTTTTTGGTAATCTTCATCCAGAAGTTTAAAAACCAAGCAAATGCAAAAGCATACACGCAATCAGTCATATCAAGGGGGCGGGGGAGAAGGGTCTCCACCTAGGACATTCCGTCACCAGTGGAAGAGTGGAGGAAGGATGAAGCCTCCGGTGG
Source organism: Dinomys branickii (assembly GCA_004027595.1). Classification (NCBI taxonomy): domain Eukaryota; kingdom Metazoa; phylum Chordata; class Mammalia; order Rodentia; family Dinomyidae; genus Dinomys; species Dinomys branickii. Next base: position 7,207 of record PVLD010026869.1, read on the forward strand.
CTTGCTTTCCATCCACAGCAGGCTCTGATGGCTCTATGTGGGAAAAGCTGTGCTAAAAGAAGGAAAAAAAAAAAAGAGAAGTAAAATGCTGTGATAAACAAAAAGGGGAAAGAACACCACCTCCTTGTGATACACCCCCCCCCATCAATTTGGACACTACAGTTGCTCTTGCAAAGGGTGTGTTCAAAGACCAGTTTGTACCTATGATACGCGCAACTTTGTAATCCCATCACTTCCTATTTTCTAGAAACTTTGTTCGGTGGTTTTTTACACGCTGGATTTCTGTCATCCGCGGGCTTTGGTTTGAGATGGAAACTGTTTTGGGGTTTGTTGTTTGTCCCCCAACCCCACCCACCCCTGTCATTGTTCCCTGCCCCCCTGTGCTGTTTTCTTTTGTCTGGTGTGGTCTTGATCTTCATGCCACCCTCGGTGGACGGAGCCACATGGACATGGTGACCTGAACCATGGACGGACAGCTTTTTCCCTCCCTCTCCACTCGCCCCTCCCCCCTGCTCACACTCCTGACCCTTCGTCATAGCTGCTTCACATCTGAGGTTGCAAGGGGCACTTTGGGCATATCAAGAAGTGCTTTATATAAGAAAGCAGGGAGGGGGAATTTTTACAGGAGAAAAAAAAAATGACTTATAAGAGAAAGAGCCTGGAGTATTTTTGGAAAAAAAAATATTTTTTATGTTAAAAGCAATTTTAAAAAATCCTGAAATGGCCATCAGACATAGAGAGCTTTGTGTGACTCATATTTTAAAATCACAGACATTTCAGAAGATACAGGCAGAGTTGGAGGTAGCTTACCCTTTCCCTCCAGTGGCGTGGAAGGTGGCTGGTGGCCAGGAGGAAGAGGCCATCCACAGCGACAGTGCGGTCCTCTCACCCATTTCCCTCAGCAGTGTGATGGCCCAGGGGCCCGCCACCAAGAACATGCCCTGGCAAGGCTCGCCTGATGGCTTGGAGAGTCACTTCATCTAGTGACATAACATGAACACTGGAGGGAGACTTCAGCCCAGAAGATGAATTATTCTATAGGTACAACGTCACCTACCCCTTCAGCCAGCTTTATCCTTTCTTTCTCTCATGGGAGACAGAGTTGCTGTTTTTTTGTTTTTTTTTTTTTTTTAATGATGAATCCTTTTACTACTTTTTAAAAATTAAACACAGCTTTGTGTCCCTGGGACAGTTTGCTTTCACTGGATCTGGTGATCTTTGTACGTCTGTCATTACAGCGTGGCCCTGGCCCTACGGTGCATTGCAGGGGAGCAGACTGGGAAGCCAGTCCTCTCCTGAGAGCTGAGGAAGGGCCCTGGGTGTGAGCTGCACTGTGCATCCGAGGCAGGGTGGTATTCAGAGAGTGGTGTCCATCCACAGAGCTAGAAATGGGAGAGGGCCTCCTCCTGTTCAGGATGTACAGGACTGGCCAGGCAAGCCAGTGAGCGCCAGCCCACTCCACTGGCACCTGCAAAGTAACTGGAATGCAAACAGACCTTAAAGGGCCATGTTTTCTAGTGAAGTATTGTATTGGGAAACCTTACATAAAAAACGCTCAACCAAGAAAGCCCAAGTTCAGTGAAGTCACAGGTGTCCTGCTCTGAGGATGCGTCAGTTTGGATGTAGGCTGTCGGGGGTCCAGAGGAGCACCATCTTTAGTGCACCACCAATAAATACACCTTCATCTCCACAGAGCATCAGCTGTCAACTGTCAGCCCATTGTCTGCATGTGGCTTGTGTGGATCTGCCATGGGGTGGGGACTGAGATGGCAGATAAGGGATTCCCTAGACAATCTAGCCTGGGTTCCAGGGCCAGGATCTTACACCTGAGGCAAGTGAGACCGCCACTTCGTCAGCATTGGTAGGTTGGCACCCAGTGCGGTGAACACTGGCAAACAGGTTCTTCCTGCACAAAGAGGGCCGGGCCACCACGTCCCCTCCTGTCCATCAGCACAGCAGATCACGGGTCAGAGGTGGACCAAGCTGGAGAATGCTGCTTCTCCCGCTCCAGAGGTGCACCCTGCTCTGGCAAAATGAGGCAACTGTCGGCTGTGTGGAGCTGCCACAGCCAGTCACCCCGGTCACCATAGCCAGCACGTTCAGCTCCAAAGTCAAGGGCCCAGGTGTGTATTACATTGCCCGACCTTGTCCACAGCTCTTACAGAATTGTGAGGGATGCTTCAGTCTTAGTGACCAAATGGAACCTTGCAAGCAGACATAAGTGACCGCGAGCCATGTCCAGCATGTGGCTGGGAAAGGGAGGCTGCTCCGCAGGGGACCGAAAGGGCCGCAGGAACGCTACAGGGTTCCGCATTCCAAGCCCACTCTACTGATGCCCGCCGTACTTTTGTTCTGTCTTTCTCAAACATAGATCACAGAGCCAAGTCAAGTGCACTTTGTCCAGTGTAAGGATCTGCTTTGTCCCTTGTTCTTTTTCTCTTTTTAAACCTCTCGTTCCACCTTTTTTTTTTTTTTCTATTGTGTTTCTTATCAAATACAGAGATGTTTCTTCCGCCACTCACTGAAGTTTTGAATTCTGGCTTCTGCGGTTTTTATTGTCTGTGTCAGACATACAGCCAGACGTGGTTCTCTGTCAGCATTCCCCAGATTCTGTTCAGCGGCGTCGCCCTGCCCTCGTTGTGTTCTGTATCCCCACCCCCACTCGTCCCTCACGCTCTTGGAGGAAAAAAAAATCACCTCGTGTGTTGTAGTTCATTTGTTTCCAGAGAGAATCAACAGATCATATTCAGTGTCTTGAATAAATTGCTCTATTTTGATATTAGAGAACTTGGTGGCTGTGTTTTGTTTTGTTTTGTGTTTTCATCTTCCTTTGTAATTCCTGGGCCTGCATCAATGCTACTGAATGAAGAGAGAACTCTGAATTTTATCAGGCCAAAAATAACCCGAGTGACTCAATGTATGATTGCTCTGTTAAACAGGAGAAGGCAGTGGATGTCATGGAATGACAGACTTACATGAGAATGGGCCCCAGTCTCATGAATCCAAAGAAAGAAGCAAGCAGATCTGGGGTTGCACAGAGACTTACTCATGGATGGGTGGCCCTGCACAATAACAAGACCCAGTTGGGTCCCTGCAGTTAGGATCAAAAACAGGGATGTATGAACAGAGTAGAACACAAGTGACTTCATCCCAGCTGGAATGTACCTGGTTTATCTCAATATCAGAGTCAGGCACGTTCCTGTAGCCAGGGTCCGGTTATAAAGCTTCATGCTGATGGCTTTGTCTTCTTGTGTTTATGAGGTAACCTACCCAAGACAAACCAACTGGGCAGTACTCTGCAGCATTCATGATATTTATGACCCAAGATGGTGGCCATCCTTTCAAGTGGAATCAACACAGTCACAGCAGCCCCTGGTTATTGTAGAACCTCACTACCTACAGGGAGCCTGTGTTTTAGTATATCCCCTTTTGATGGTTTTAGTTTGTCTTTTAAAAGGCAAAGCGAATGCATTTTCATGTGGTAGCAGGTCGATTTGCTGAGCTCTTGAGTTCAAGGATTAGCCTTGAGTAATTTGAAGAACCTAGGCTCTTGACAGAACACGATGACCTGGACACTGAAGCATGCACAGTGTTTCCACTTCTACTGTGTTAATTCATTGATGTGTATGCTGTCCTTCCGTGTGGATCAAGAAGGGACAGGTAGGCCAGCAAGGGCCTTCATGCTGGGCTGAAGGCTTTACCCTTTGATTGTTCTTTTTTTGCACTAAGGCAGAATAGGGAGCTGGGGTCCATCCATGTACTTGTGGGCTCTGTGCATAATTGCCTGGGAAGTAGCTGGGAACCCTGCATGCTTTTGCCCTGTGTGGCTCAGGCTACAACAGGGGCCATGTTGCAAACACACTTGAGTGGCTTACTGACAGAATCATCCTGAGGTGTGCTTTGGTAGCCAGCATGGTCAGGTGAACAGCACTGAGCTTCCGCAAACCTAGATGGCCTTGCCTGCTGCACACCTAGGCTGTATGGGAGACATGGACAGAAAGGGAGAGATGGAAGGAAATGAGGGATGGAGGGAGGAAAGAGAATAGGCTATTGCTCTTTGGGCCATGATGGAGAAAACGAAGTAAAATCCAACACAAGAGAAAACATGCCATTGAGTGACAGTATACACAGGACACGTGAGGCTTACACATGGTCTTCAATAATGACTTCAGACTGTTACACTCTTAACAGTTGTCACTATAATGAGAAAACTATTCCTAGTGTTGTCTGGGCCTTCATGTTTGGGTTTTTCTTTTCTTTGCCATCCCCCTCCCCCAAGTTGACTGCATGTTCCCAGATGGCGAGTTTGGGTTGCAGTTTTGAGCACCCCGAGCCTACTTAAGAAGCCATAGCAAGCTTCTGGACAGACCCTTGAGTGGGAGGTCAGCCAGCAGCACCATGCACAGCATTGTGCCCAGGACACAAGGACACAGAAGAGTAGCCCTGACATGCATCTGGTGGCCCACAAGGCAGGTGACATGTGGCTTTATACAGATTGCTGATCTCTGTGGAGGAATCTTACAGCTCTAATCTGTGCCTGTCTGTCTCTGTGTGATACAGCTCTTTGTGTTCACCTGTGCATGTTGTCTGTTGATTACAAGTGATCAGTTCCTATGGATAAGGCCACTTTGTGGGGTGGGTGGGCTGGGAGGTGGGAGGTAGACAGATGTCCTGGGGAGACTCCAGATTTGGCTGGACAGATTCATCCTCTCTGGGTACCGTGGGTACCATCTCATCCACGGCAAGGTAGGCGAGGCTAAAACAGTTCCATTGGGGAACAGGGTCTGGACTGGCTGAGGCCAGCCAGGACCACATGGAGAATGGGATTTATAGGGCTGATCTGCTAAAATGTGACATTCAGCCATGTGTGGTGGTGCACACATGTCAGCCCAGCACTCAGGAGGCTGAGGCAAGAGGATCACCAGGAGTTTGAGGCCAGCCTGGGCTTCATAGTGAGTTCAGGGCCAGATGAATACATTAGCAAAAAGACTTTGATTAGGAATGCAGTTATCCTCAAGCAAAACATGATATAGATCCTCCACAGGAAAATGGCTGAGTAGATGTGTCCTATTATAACCACACAGTTGTAGGTGATGGTGATAACTTCTTGTGAAATTAGGAAAAGAAGTCAGCTCTAGGAAGTTTTCTTTGTTTTTTGTTGTTGTTTGAGGTTTTTTGTTGGTTTTTTTTTTACTTTTTGAGACAGGGTCTCACTGTGAGGTTCAGGCTGGCCTTGAGCTCACTTTGTAGCCCAGGCTGGTCTCGAACTTGTGATGATCCTCCTGTCTCAGCCTCCAGAGTGCTGGGATTATAGGCATGCACCACCATGCCTGACATCTAGGAAGTTTTCTATAGTGTGAATAAATTGACTGATAGACTGGCCATTCAAGTAAAACCCCACAGATGCTATCTGAGAGGCCTGAGCTCCAACCAAGCAGTGGTTTGAACTAGACATAAGCCGACTAGGGTTCTTACTTGCCGGCTTCAGAACCTGACTCACCAGCGGCAGCCAGAAAGAACGCGCAAGGACATCAGGCAGCTCTGAGACTGGAGAAGCTTGCTAGAGCCCACGTCTACAGAAACAGCCAAGATCAACTACAGGGCTTGTTCTTAATGACCACAGGCACAGCTGCCCACACCCTGATCCTGGACAACAACCACCCCAGATGCCTACCCCATGTCACCCCCAAGGCAGACCTGTCTGCTGCCAGCACCCTTTACAGAGGTGACCACAGCCTGGTCCCTTGGGCACCAGCTTCTGACTCCCACTTGGAAGTCTTGTCTGATTGGTTTGGCCCAATCTTCCACCTATCTCTAGCTGCAAGGGAGGCTGACAAAGCCAGTGGCTCTCCTCTGTGCTTCCAGAATGAATCCTTCTACAGGAGGGGCCTCTGAGGCCAGGGGAAGAAAGAACACTGCTATCATGCTTGGGAATATAGTTGCCAATCATGTGTAGCGGTGCATGCCTGTAATCCCAGATACAGGGAAGGATGAGGCAGGAGGGTCACAGGTTTGAGTCTAGCCTGTGCAGTTAAGTGAGACCCAGTCTCAAGAACTAACAAGGCTCATGATGTACCATTCACACATCCCCAGGACCCCCTCCCTAGATGATACAGTTGCCGCCTCAGGAATCAAACTCTCCCAGCTCCCCAGTGCCTTTGACCCAGGCACCTATGGGCTGTTCCACCCGAGGAAAAACTGGCATCTCCTACTCAGAGCCCTGGGACAGCCCAAGGCAACCCGCAGCTTTGTGGCTCCAAAGTACCAGTCAGAGCTTCTCAGAAAGCATTTTGGGAATGAAAGGGAGTCCTAATCTAGAAGGGGGGGACACAGGGTGGAGCTGCACCTCATTTTTCTATACATACACCTGGGTAACCTGTAGCTCCAATGCACATGCAGTGTTTCTGTTTAAAAAAAAAATTGTGCACAGACAAAATAGATGATCTCAGTGAACTGAACAGTGGAGATAACACCAAGGATTCAAGCTAGATCAGCTCCTGGGATAGGGCAGACACAGCCTAAGGACCCAAGACATGCCACCCACTGCTAGGTGTGAAAGGCACTGCCCCACCATGCTGGGCCTGCCCTGCCTCACACAAGAATGAATTGTTCCAGTAGGACAGACAGCAAGGCAGCCTGCAGCAATCACGACTTTTATTTTGTACTTTTCCAAGAATGTGGATCTTCCATTGACAGTTACACCTAGTATCAGAAAAGCTGTGCAGGCAGGGAGAAGGGATTCTTATCACCACATGCCTGCTCCAGGTTCTGCCTGCAGCTATAAGGAGGAGCGCCAGAAGAAGCTGGAATGTGATGAGACCACAGTCTGAGGACAATGAGTCTGGAGCCCATCACACCCACTCACAGGTCTCCCTGGGGCTTGGGGCCAGTGTCCAAGGCGTTTCCACTTCGGGCCCCACGTGCAGTGTGAATTTCAGTGGTGCTGCCATCAGAACCTGCGGAGGAAGAGACAGAGAAGCGACGGAGCCTCTGGCCAACCCAGAAAACTCTTACCAGGCTTGGTGGCGCATACCGGGAACACCAGCGCTTGGGAGGCCGAGGCAGGAGAGTCACTGAAAATTCAAGGCCGCCTGGGCTACATGGTGAGTTCAAGGCCAGCCTGAACTACAAAGCAAGATGCTATCTCAAAGAACAGAACACAAGAAAATGCTCTCAATACTCAGCAGCACAAATGAGATTCTCCTGGACCAACTCTGGTCCGGGTCTTAGCTCAGGGCCATCAACACCATACTCTGATCGAGTTCTTAGTAAACCTCCCAGGGGTTGGGAGAGATGGCAGACTGGTCTAGGGTAAAGGGTCACGGTGTTGCTGGGGAAACCACAACAGCTGACTCTGGAGGTCTCAGAGCCCTGGGATGCGAGCTGGCTGACCCAGGGCAGAGTGTGCTCTGGTGACTGCTGGCCACGGGAACAAGGCTGCTCAATTTCAGCCCTGGCTCCAACTGTGGGAAACAGGGACTAGCAGGCCACCCAGGGCCAGGAAACAGGTCATGCCTGGGAGGTGTTTATCCAAGCGAGCTTCTCTGTTGTGGACCCAAAGTAGGACCCTGGATGCAACGAGGAAATGATGGATGATGCCTTGTATCTCTTCCCAACAGAGCATGCATTTCTCAGGCCCAGGGCCCAGAGAATGGGTCTATTAATTAGTTTCTCCTTTTCCCCATCCTCCTTCCAAAGCAGAGAGGCTCACAAACACACACACAACTGTGGAGATGTGAACAGTGTAGGCAGGCAGCAAGATAAAGGAAAACACCTTGGTCATCAAGAGAGAAACCCTGGAGGGTGGTTTAAGCACTCTGTGACATGCTTTCCTTCAAAGTAGTGAGATCCTTTGGGACAAATGGCAGAAATGCTCTGAGGTCCCGCAAACACCCAGGAGCACCTGCTGTATGCCAGGCTGTAGGCTACATGTGGGGAACACAGGCTGCGAGACACAAAGAGGGACCTTTTCAGTGATTTCTCTTTAAGAATCCCTCTGCTGACCACTACAGTCTCCTGGGTCCCTCCCTTCTTGCCCACAGCCACTAGGTACACTGACCCCTCTGCCCCACTCTAAGCTTGGTCCTGCCCCAGGGACATTGCACTGTTTCTTTATTCTGCCTGAAAGGCTGTCCCCCAGATTCTCCCGGGACTCATTCCTATACATCATGCGTAGAGATGTGTTTCTCATCCTTGGAGAAACATTGGGGTCACCACGCTGAAACCACACATACCCCTCTCCCCAGCAGATTTTTCTTATCATTGTATAAACAGGCAAGTCCCTCAGCATCATGTGGGTGCACCTCTGGGTGCTGCGGAAGCTTGCTAGCATGGAGGAAAGAAAATGACAGGCAGCGATCAGACAGGCCAGTTGGATGTCGAGGCTCCCTCTGGGACACACACCAGCCCTCCCTTGCAAGGCCTCCCTGAGAATCTGACCCAGGGACCGAGAGAGGGGTGACAGGACCCCAAGCCAGGTCCTGTTAGAGTCGGGTCAGTCACGGGGAGGCTGCAGAAAGCTCTCCTGCCACAGCAACCAGGCACCAGCTGGGAAAACTCCTAAGGGACATTTTCAGTTCTAGAACATTCCTGTTGGTGGCACTTGAAAAAGAGTCTGTTCTCACAGGGTCACCCACAGTTCCAAGGACATCTGGGCTCGTGAGAACTCTTGGACTTGCTGCGGTCCCAGGCAGCGTCTGGCGACCATGTGGTGGCCAGTGATCAAGGTCTAGGCCAAGGACACTGCCACATGACCTCACACTTCAGGACATGCTCTGGGTCCTTTCTGTGGCCTTGAAGGGCTCCAGGTCCCCTGGGGCTCCATAGAGCACAGTTCAGAGGAGGCAAAGCTAGCCCCTTGCATCCAGAGGGAAAGGGCTGGGAGCCTGGATTCCCCTGGGGTTTCTCTTCTGGCCTGAAAGCCTCCCTTGGTCTGTCACTATCTAAGAGGAAACGATGCCTTTGGTGATTCACTCCTTGAGTAAGACTTGCAAGTTCAGGTAGGCTCTTGGGACCTCCCCAGCCCCATGCTGACCTAAGATGTAGATGTGTCCCTTGCCTTCATTTCTCAGATGCCTTTAAAACCTTGACCCCTAGAACCAAAGCACCAGTGGACACCATGCAAGGCCCAGCTGCACTGAAAGGTGCTCTGTTGAGTCAGCTCCACCCAGTAGACCATGAGGCCCAGCTGCACTGAAAGGTGCTCTGTTGAGTCAGCTCCACCCAGTAGACCATGAGGCCCAGGGGTGTGTTCTGGTCCAGTCTCCCCTACATCTTGCTGTCAGTGTTTGAGTGAACCAACAGCAGAGAGAAGGGAAGGTAGGGAATGTGGGGGAGGGGGAGGGGGAAGGAGGGCAGGGACAGGGCTTTTGTGGGTGGGTTTGTTTTTCTTCTTCTATGCTGTGGGTGGAACTCAGGGCCTTGCACACCCTATGCAAGCAGCCCACCACTGAGCACGTGTGCTTGCCGTCTTGAAAGAAATGCCCCAGGTATTCATTTAGCTTTGGAAAGATTTTTTTTTCATTCCATAAATCAACAGGCTTACATTATAGGAAGTTATTTTAAAACTCAGGCACAGAGAGATGACGCTGTGGCACCCATTTAATCTTTCAGCTTTGTTTTTGTAAACTGGACAAGAACTGAGGAGGCAGGGGGATTTTTTGTTTGGATGTGCATATTTTTTCATAGCTGGGGACTGAACCCAGGGCCTGCGCACTGAGCAACATCCTCACTCCACCCCCTCTTTTTTTCTTTCAGACAGGGTCTTGGTAAATTACCACGTTCCTCAGACTGGGCTGGAATCTGTGGTCCTCCAGCCTGTGTGTCTCAGTTACTTTTCTCGTTGCTGAGACAAAATACCCGACACTCAAAGTTGATGGAGGAAAGGTTTAGTTAGCTCACTATTTATAGAGGTTTTAGTCCATAATCAGCTCACTCCAAAGCAGGAAGAAGGAGGAGAAACAGAGGAGAAATAGGTTCGTGGCAGGTAGAGGGTAGCAAAGCAATAAGGGGCAAGACAAGCTTTCTGTCCCTTATATTGTATCCAGGTTACTGGGATTAGGACAGTGCCAGTCCAATCAGTAGTCTGGTTTAGTAATCACCCACCCTTAATCCCAGCACCCTTAATCCCTACATTGTGCCATGAATTTATCATGAACTCTAGATTCAGCCACTTCTGAAAAACCCCCACCTATGACTGCATGAGGTTTGGGGGTCATCCAGACACAAGCCATAACAGTAGGCAACATAGGAACTTGTGGAAAGGAGAGATGCAGCAGAAATAGGGAATTGTGGGAGAGTATAGAGGACTGAGGAAAGAGGAAATATGAGATTAAACAAGGAATTGTGGCAACAAGTGATTGGAAGGGCAACAAGGAATGGTGGGAGAGAACAGAAAAGTTTAGGGAAGAGGATTTGTGCTATAAATATGGAATTGCGAGAGCACAGAAGTGTGTAAGAGACAAAGGGATAGAAACATGGAAGTGTTATCAAGAACAGAGCACTATGGGAAGGAGAAACACACTTCTGTGCTCTACCACAATTCCAAGTGGCATAATAGTACCTAGAGGGCAGTTACCAATTGTACAGAACTAGAGGTAGAAATGTTTGGGTATAGACAAGATAGAAACCTCTTGAAAAATCACTAGGTGTGGAAGTTCCCCAAGTGGTACAGTTGGAAGTTTCAAAAGGGTGTTTTCCCTTCTCTGTGAACAGTTAGAGATCTCTGCTCTTTCAGTTGTTAGTAATCAAATGCAGTTCAAAGACAAACATTCATTCATGTCAGTATTTCTGGGAATTCTTACACAATGCCAGCCATCGCCAGTGTTTTCAGTGAAGAGGAGAAGGAGGAGGAGGCAGCTGGGGGTGCAGCTCTGGGGTGAGCACTTGCCTAGCATGTGTGAGATCCTGGGTTCTACCCCCAGCACTGTAAAATGTAAAAACAAAACAAAACAAAACACTAAAAATTTAAATGAAAGTTAAGGAGGAGGTAAAAGAGAGGGGCTCTGTGCATGGCGTCCCTGTTTATTTTTCTTTTGGATCTTTATGCACTTTTTTAAAAAGATTTTTTTGGTGAAAACACCCATCTTTTGAGGCACACCAGGCAACAGCTTCCTGGAAAGGGTGAAAATAAGGCAGGATGTGTAGGGAAATGAATGCAACCTTGAGACCATTATTTTAAGGGAAATAAATCAGGCACACATTAGCTCATGGTTTTTCTTATGTGAGAAAACCCAAAATATAAATAAGGTGCAAACTAATAGACAATAGGAAGGAGGGAGAGGGCTGGGGATATAGCTCAACAGCACAGTGGCTGCCTGGCAGGTGCAAGGTTGTGAGTTTGATTCCTGCTACCCCTCTCCTCAAAAAAAGGAAGGAGGGAGGTAGATCTTTTGCAAAAGGAGAGGACCAAGAGACAGGAAGGCAGCCTGTAGGGGAGGGGGCAAAAGAGAATTACAATGTGCTATGCACATGTACCAAGTTCTGTCTTAGTTACTTTTCTCTCATTGCTGAGACAAAATACCCGACACCCAAAATTAAGGAAGGAAAGGTTTATTTATTTAAAGTTCATGGACGTTTCAGTCCATACTCGGCTGGCTCCAAGGCAGAGTGGCACATGGCAGCGGGCAGCCATGCATAGCAGCGAAAAGATAGCAAAAGCAACAAGAGCAAAAGGGAGGAGCGGCTGCAAGCATCCTCTATCTCTCCCTTACATATGCAAACTATCTGCTCTAGGGTGGGTGTAGCACTCAAACCCATAATCCCAGCATTGGATCATGGATCAATCAAACATTTTAAAAGCCCGCCCCCATGACTGCATGAGGCTTTGGGGACACATCCAGACACAAACCATAACAACTCCCTATACACAATATCATCATTATATACTGCAAGCATGAACAGAAAACTAAAAAGTTAAAAAAGCCTGTGAACACAAACCAAATTACGGAAGGCCTGATGAATGCAGGTATTGTCCGTGGTGATTGTGGTGGCAGGGCACGGGGCAGACTGGAGTCATTTGCTGTTGTTATTAGTAATGCTTTATTTGACTGTTCAAGACTGGTTCAGCCACTGGAAATTAACTACCAGCATGCAAGTACAAAAGAGCCAAATAATTCCAGATGATGTTTTTGGGCCCATTCCCCAAGCAGTCCTGGTAACTGCACATGCTAACAGCAGTTCCAAATGGTGGGTCCTCCTCCCTTGACAAGTGTTTGTGGTTGGTGATGTCCAGGTGCCAGGGGTGACACTCAGTGGTGACCACCTGCCTAGCATGTGCGGGGACCTGGGTTCAATCTCTAGCACTGGAAGGAGAGAGGGATGGACGAATGGACAGACAGACAGACAGATGGACAGATGGGAAGGACAGTCTGTAAGCACATGGTTTCTTTTTAGCTTGGTCAGAACTCTTGTTTGCTTGTAAGACTCCTAATCATGAGTAGACCACATTCTCCTGGATTCAGTCTACTGACTGATCAACACCTACTGTCCCCACAAACCAAGTTTGTCATCTGAAAATGGATTTTACTAGTCAGAATGAAAAAGAAAATCCACCTCCTTTCAAGACATCCTTCTGCAAAATTTCCCTCATGCAAATCGCAGTGTTATTTTGTTATCACCCCAAGTACCCTGTCCATCATCTTTGGTCTGTTCTCTGTGTGTGCACAACTTAGCTGAGCTTGGCTGGATAAAGCGAAATGTGAGGTCCATGATTCTGGAAAGCCTGGCTATTGTGAGACATGGCTTCCACACTGGGGCTACTTTCCCCTTCTGGTGATACCTGTCAGTGTCTAGAAATCATTTTTAGCTGTCACAGCTGGGGCAGCAAGGAAACAGAGCCAGGGAAGCTACTGAAGGTCCCATTATGCACAGGTCAGCACTCAATACAAGAACCACCAGCCCTGATGCTGATGGTGCCATGGATGACAAACAAGATCCAGCATGCGACAAGTTTAACTACAAACTCAGTTCATCCATGCATCATCCCAGTGGATGACCAGCACAGAGGAACCCTCCTATCCCCAAGGTTTTCAAACATTCCCTGAGTCCCTTTTCCCCCTTAGACATCCAGGGGGCCACCATGAAACCAGAGCTGTCCAAGAGGAGTAATAAGCTTGTGCATGACAGATCGTTAGTTCAGTGGAAAAGCTGGATGTTCAAAGCTTTTTCCTTAACCCAAAGATACATTCTTGCTAAAACAAATCCCACCCAGGAACCCTAAGACAGAGGAAAGAGTATGTCAGCAAAGATTTACTTCATGAGTTGCAAGCTGGATTCTATAAAACATAAATTTTGTAATCAACTGGAACTATAAGGATACTTTAGTCGATTGAAGACTCTGAAATCAGACTCAGATGAAAGTTATCAACGGGAACAATTTTTTATTTTAATTGGATTGCATCCTGTCAAGAAAACATGTTAGGGGGGTTGGGGGGCCTTTTTTTGTTTTTGAGGCAAGGTCTGAGTTGCCCAGGCTGGCCCTGAACTTGTAATCCGCCTGCCCTTCCCTCCCACATAGCTGGGTTTACAGGTGTGTGCTACCATACCCAGCTATAGTGACATGTAGGTAATCGGTGTTCTCTGGACAGTTGTCCCTTCAACCAACACAGCAGGAGAACATTATTTCTGACCTCACATTCAAATGAGCACACCTGAGTAAGTGAATGGTGAGTAGCTGAGTATTTGCTGGACAACACATTTGGGAATGCAGATCCTTATCAAAAATTTCCACATAAATTCTGGAGTGGAATTGAAACATTTACAGATGCCTAAATCCCCATGTAAGGGTTCTGGAGAGCAGTGCTGGAACACCACATGGCTGTGAGCTCAGGACAGATCAGAGGGGCCAGGATTAGGACATTGTTTCTTCCCCTTATGTGCCCCAGCCAAGATGGACAGATTCACCTGCACCTATAATCTAAGGAAATCAGGTGTTAATATTCATTGCCTGACAGCAAATGCATCAGAGGCTAAAGTGACAACTTGTCATGTGTTCAAAATCCCATCCAGCCAAACTAGGAACCTGTTATAATGAATACAGGCTGCTGTGCTGAATAACTAGGCAAAGGCAACATTCAAATATTAGAAGCGGAGGTAAGAGATGAAATATAACCTCATATAACCTGTGTTTGCTACAAGAGTTCTAAGGAGCTAGGCATAGAAACACAGGCCCAGGAAACTAAGCCAGGAAGATCTCAAGTTTGCAAGTGCAAGCCCAGCCAGACCCTGTCTCAAAAAATAGAAATGGGCACAGGACACAGCTCAGCACAAAGGTCCTGTGTTCAATTCTGGTACCACACAGACACACACACACACACACACACACACACACACACACACACACACACACACA